>WTSP01011377.1:0-57833 GCA_025331215.1 Actenoides lindsayi
ATTTTTAATAAATAAATTTTAAGTTCTTAATGGTAGTGTCAAATTTTTGCTAATGTCTGACAACATTTGAGTGGTTGTTATCATTCAGCAGGCACACTGTACCTAAATATCTCACTCTCCTTTGAGAAAGTTTTGATATGTTAATTGTTTCCTCTTGACATATTATTCTTTGTTTCAGATACGCTTTAGTAAAGGACCAAAATAATAGCTTTGGTTTTAAGAATAAGATATTTTAAAAATTCTGTGCTCTTTATATACATGTAAAGTTTGGTTGTTAGTTATATCAATATGCAATTTTGTAAATGATAGCAGTTCCATGTAGTTGTTACAAATTACATTTAAAAATATAGAGGAAATGTTGCTTGAAAAATCTTAGTGCTGCAGTACTGCAGACTGGAGAATAGAAGAGAAACTTGATAAAGTAAACAGGTTGCTGTATACCAATACTACCAGTAGTAAAAGGACTTAAGTCTGATGAAAACTTGTACAGATGCTAAGTTTATTCCTACACTAGATATAACAATACTTAGCTCTGAAAATCAAAACCAAAAAGCCCCCCTTCTGATGCACTTTATTTACTTCTAAAAGTTTGAGAAGAGAAATAATTTCTTGTATTCTTATTAAAAACATGCTAAAATAGGTAACATACATGCTACAAATCAAAAAATGCCAGATTTTAATAAGGATGCATTTGTGCTATATTATAAATATGATGAAAATGATGCCTGCAGTAAGAGCTAGTTAGGAAAAAAATTATAATCACAGTGGTGTTGTAATAAATTATTAAATTAACATTTTTGTAATTCCAAGATTAGTAGAAGGTGGAAGATGTCTGCATTGCCATATTTTCCAATTTAGAATCAAACAGTCTTCAAGAAATGAAAAAGCTGTTCTATCAGACAAGTAATATCTGTGATAAAGATTATTTCTTTTTAAAGAGGACGTAGTCAAATCTAAGAGATATTATTAAAAATAACTGCAATCTAAACAGAACTATAGAATAATATGCCAAAAGTGAATAATAACAACAAAAAATAGGATCATAAACTTTAAATACACAACACAATAATATCAGCTACTTCCAATAAAACCTTTGAGACCCATAGATAGAATTTTACCTTATAGTTTATATCCCAAGGTCAGAAAAGTGGAGTACTTTGTCCTACATTTCAGAAGCAGTGTCTTTACTTATTTAAGGTAGGGAGCATTTTAAGTGACTTACAAGTAGGTAAAGGACAAGTAGTTAAAGCTCTCATTAACACCTAATTTAAAAGACAGTATTTCAGTAAAACATGTCAGCCTTTTCTGTTATTCACTAATCCTACAACACATTTATAGCCTAGAAATTCGAAATAATGTGTTAATTGGTCTAAACTTTCTGAATTAAAGGCAAATGAAAGACAGATAACCTGTATCACAAAGAAAAAAGAAACCACGTTTTAATGTATATTTACATGGAAAGTAGCTCATTTATTCAAATTATCCTTTGATATAAAGAATGAGACTTCTGACAACTGAATGGGTTTGTATCATGGATATTTGATTCAGGATTCAGTTTCTCTTCCTGATTATGTCAATATCAGAGGCTTTTAATTGTTTCTTAACAGCTTAATTCAAAAGAGGAAATAATTTCCTATCTCACTGGAACACAATTTTCTAAATTATAATTCCAGTGTCCCATGGATTCAGCATACTATTCTTTCTGTGGCAAAACCCGCCATTTAGTATCAAAATCTCAATTTTACATTACACAGAAATGAGATGATGTGATCTAGTGCCACTGTTGATAAAATTCCTACATTGGAGAACGTCAGTGCTGAATTCACATCACTATTCCTTGCGGTTCTTCATTTCTGTTGTGGGGTTTTATTCATCTAAATACTGGAAACATCAAAAGTTGTGTACTAAATGACTTCTGACAGGATCATTAATTTTTTTTTATTTTTTTTTTTTTTTTAATCATTGTGGACAAACCAAATATATTTATACAATATACAAGCATAAAGCAAGTTTTATTGAAATGATTAATGCTGGCTTGGGAAGTGAGTATAAACAGAAAATAATCTATTAATCTTATTATCAGTTAGTGGGGCCTCATAAGTGTTTTTCCAAACAATGGATCAAAATACCCCTGCTCAGTTTGGCTGAAATCAGAACAACATCAGCTAAGAACAGTTGCTGGTCTGTAATCCCTACTGTTTATTTCAGACTTCTCTGTGGCAGAAATATTGAATCATACTATTCACAGGAAAATTAAATTCAGTCATGCATTATATTTTGAAAAAAAAAACACCTTGGGGCTTTGATAGAATCAGATTTTCACTTTTATAACAATGACATGTTGTTGAGTTACTAGTATAATTTGTAAAAATAAAGTTCTTGTTTTTCTTTATGCTACTCAAAGGATACCAATATACAGGATTACAGACATTAAAATTACAGATATCAAACAGAAAACATTGTTTACGGTTTTTACTCCACAATATGATGACTTTTAGGTTTTTGAGCACTGAATTCAAACAAAAATTTAAAATTCAACACTGGATTTGTGGATTCTGCAAGAATGATTTCATTAAAGAATTTTTCTGTGTTATTCCTTAAAAAGTCTGTCCTATACCTAAATTTCTGGTATGCTAAAAAGTCTAATTAAATCTGTCATTATCTTGGCATGCTTGCTTCTATGAAACTGTTTTTGTAGGCTACTCTATTACTAGAACATTTGAAATTCTCTGGAAGTCAAAAAATAGTGTTTTGAAATATATCTGTGCAAAGATAACTTCTAACTAGTAACTTAGAATTTCCAATTATGTATTAATTTTATTAAATAATACATTATAGTACTAGTGTTGTCATCTATCTGGAAAAGAAGAATACAGCAAACATGCAAATACAGAGTACACATAGTACAGTTATAAAAAGTAAATTTTTTAAAATTTATTCCAGGAATTAGGAATTCTAAAGCAGAAAATTATAAGATCCATGCATGTTTACACACTGCTAATTCTTGTAATGTTTAACTTAAGTTTCATGAATCATAGCAATGTTAGCATGTTTCTGTTTAGTGAGTTTCGAGAAAGATTAATTAACTTGTATCCCTAATTAAATTATGTTTTGAGTATATTTAAAATATCCATAGACAATGGTCTTTGTAGTTCTGATTTTTCTGATCTGAGTATGTGCTAGCACTGGAATTCCTTTAGTTCTATTATTCGATCATCAAAATTACTTGGAGAAAACAGCCAAAAAACATGGTCTCAATACTCAAAATCCATTAGAGCATTCTGGAAACTCTTATCCCTCATGCTAAGTGTGAAAAATGCTTTTAGATTAGAAGAATTATCTGAAGATTCCCATGTTAGCCCAATACAAACTGTAGGAGCTACTGAAGGCATCCACTGTGCAGCTCACCCATAATGAAATGTAAACAGGGAAGTGACCGATTGTGATGTTTTGTGGATGTTTTGCTTTGTAAGAGTGACTTTCACTTGATTTTTTTTTTTTTTCTGTTATAAAAAGATTGTGACCTGGGAACAAACTTTGTTATTCATACTACTTTAGCAGACTGTTTAAAAGCTCTGAAAACTTTTTGATTTTCATGGTGTTTCAATGTGCAGTTGTAAAATACTAACCTTTCAATTTAGAGTTTACTGTGAGGCCACAGTAATACCCTTTTATTCCTATAATTTATTTTATATAATAATTTCAGTAAACAAAGAGCCAAAGGGAACCAGTTGCAATATCATCAAAAAACAGGAGCTATTCATTACCTTGTTTTCCTCAGAAAACAGCAAGAAAGGGTGATGAGGAATAAGCTCTAATCCCTCAGAATGTTGAAATTAAAATTTATTGTATTGCAAGTAATCACTGCAACACTGTATTTCTTTAATGCAACCACTTAAAGAAGAGGTAATCTTAAGGTACAAATCAATTACATATTTTCGTTAAGCAGAAGCACAGTCTTTTGCAGGCTCCATGCTTAACTGAAGACTATCTGTATAAAACAGCTAAGAAGTATCAATATCTCCTCTATGCAGTTACAACAGAGGTCAAAATTTAAGTTTTGTTACAAGCTGAACTAAAGAAGAGTAACAGAATATTATTATTAAGGTAAAAGTGACTATATTAACTCAGAAGTATAAATTGCAAGGTTTGAAAATTTTTCTACAGTGTAAATTGCAGCCATGTCAAAAGTTCTATTTATGATACTGTTGTAATTAAATTGAGCTTCTGTATTCAAATGCTTTGAAAATAATTAAAACTTGCAATTTACTTACAGAAATCATTATTAAATGTAAATATTTAGCATTGTGTTATGAAGCATGGCTTTCTCTACAGTTGACTTCAGAAGTTTGTCCAGAGCTAGTAATGGCAAGGATAATTTTGTTCTTTTATACATTTTTGACTAGTTGAATCTCATTCATAAAAACATATCCCCCTTCATTTGTCATTGTGGCAAACTAAATGCCTTTTAAAACTGGGTTTGGTACAATGCTGTCAACTTGTCTTGATTACTTAATAAATGCAGGAAAAAAGGTCAATTCAAATCATCAGACCACTTTAAGACACCGTTTTAAGCTTTGTCACATGTTCACAACTAAATTATCATAGCACATGACAATAACCACTTTTATTTTATTTTATATGGAAGAAAGAAAATGAAGCAGCACCAGAATTCATGCTTTGATTTCAAGTACTATGAGATCTAGAAGCCAAAAAAAAAAAGGTCAAATGAACTATCACAACAACATGAAAAATTAGTGTGCTGATACAATAAGAGGTTCTCTACAGCTGATACAGCCATTGGGGATTTTGTTTAAAAAATGGTAGAAAATGATCATGGAAATTAATTTTTATTCCTACAGAATCACACAAACAGAGTGCACCCAAAACCCAAGGTAAATACAACACTGCTATCACAGAACATCACTGAGTAGTTTATTACCAATACAAAATAATATTTTATTAGCTTACAATGCAATATTAAAAATTCTGTAAAATAATTAGAAAATGTAGTTTCTCTCTTGTTATTTTCATCAGCAGATTTTGAATAGTAACAGTAGGACCATATTAAAATAATTATAATCAAATAAATTTTGGAATGAATACTTGAAAAGACAGAGGGACAAGTTATGTTATAGCAATATTCCCCATTATTTCTCCAGTAGCTGTGCAATTTTTCGTGTTCATAAAATACTATGGCTTTTGGAACACAGTATCTTTTAAGTTCTTTTCTGCCACTGGTCTTTGGTATGCCTGGTGGACTTTTTGGCTGCCTTATTTTTTTTGTAAAAAGCCTTTATAAATGTTTTGATATTGCTTTATTACAGGATAGATGAGCATAAATGCAGATTTGAAAATCAGTTTCCCTTTCCAATACTGCAAATTTAAATGTTTCCTATGCTCCATAGGGACATAAACCATAAAATACACTTAGAATTAAAGAAGTAAAGGTCTGAACTTCATTTGACTGTAATTTATCTTGTTATTTGCATGAGCCAGGGTTTTCTCGTTTAAGATGCAGAATTTGGCACTTGGACAAAAGACAGGTTTTGATGTTGTGTTAAATGAGGAGTATTTATGTTCAGCCCAGTAGAATTGCTTCTCATTTTTATTGGGAGATAAAGAGTCTATTTAGAATATGGTTTATAATTTCTAATCTAATTTGCATCTTATCTCCATGAAAAATTTGCTGTTAGAATTCGTCTCTCATTTCATATAACATATATCCTGTAGTTTCAAAGCAAAAACAGTCATTAAAAGAAATTTTATAGTATTCATGCTGCATATTTTCAACAACCTTGTTATTAAAAACACGGGGAAAAAAATTTGTCAGATTATTGCAATTTCCCTCTATGTGTTTTCTTTTCCAGAAAGAAAAACCTATCATGCATATGTTAAAATTAGCCTAGGGCCTAGGAAATTTGGCAGATAAATTGTTAGAACAGTATTTCACAACCACCTGCACTTTCCTGTTGTGAATTTTATTCCAATTGCTAAAAATATGCTTGCCATTAGCAGTGATTTAAGAGCTCTCAGCACACCATCAGTGCAGCATGAAACTCTGAGAGAGGACAGCTAAAGAGAAGGAGCAGTGATTATGACCTCCTTGTTGAGAATGTCGCTTTCATATATGTAAAGTACATCCTGCAAACAGGGAGCTATGCTGCCTTGAGTATTCTTTAGAAATCATCTGTCTGAAGTAATAGGAAGGAAAATCTGTGAAAGAAGCACAGACACTCCTAAAGCTCATATAACATTTACCAATAAGCTAGTTATTGAAACATAAGGTAGGAAAGTCAGGTCACAAAATAGTTTTTCTCAAAAAAGGAATTCTATAATAATTTGAGCTTAATAATACAATTTAAACTTCATAAATCTGGCTTTGCAAACTATTTTTCAGTTTATAAGTTGTGACTAAAATGGGGCCTGGAAGAATTACATTAGATTTGGTAATTAAAGGCCAGTAAGTAACTATGAGTGATGGAATATAATTTTTTTTGATCATCTGATTTGTTTTCTGTTGGATGCACTGTTATTTAACAGTTATCTTCATATTCTAAGTCACACTATAATCTTAGGCTCTATTTCAGCAAACAGCAAGTGACTGGCCAATAACTAATTTACTTATTTACGTTTGCTAACATTTGGAATAGCATATACAAATAGGAAATTATTTAATTCTCAGGAAGTCCTGATACCTTCTCATTTCCCAGAGTAGTTCTGTACAGTCATGTGCACTCAACCTTTTTTTGTTCACATTAGTGCTATTTTTACTTGAGCCACTGTGCAGCAAAGAATGGCAAAATAATGCTGTAATAAACAGGAATGTCTCTGTTTTGTTTTGGGTTCATTTTCCTGAGAAGGCATTGCAGGATTAGCAGTTCCTTACAGGGCTTTAGCTTACCTTTGCAATGCAAATTTGACAGATTGTTAGCTTGAGCAAAAGTCTCACCTGGGGATTTGGCTATGCCCTGAGTTAAACTAACAAATTTAGGTTCAAAATACTCTGAAAATATGTCAGGGGATTTAATGTGTGAATGAGAGCTGACTAGGGGCGGTATCTCGCTGTTGTAGTTAATGTTACAGGGAAGATATACTTTACCTGAAATGCTTGAAACACCTGTGTGCATTTAATAGGTTACTTGGGTGTTACATAATCCCACTGTTAGGACTCCAGTTCCTGAATTTTTATGATTCTGCTTCACTGAGGAGCAGTAACCTGATGTACAAAGCAGCTGACAAAATCAGGTGCTGGGCTATAGGGCATTTGAACATTTGTGGTATTGTTTTCCATTCATCTTCAGTAAAGATTGTGTGAACTAAACTAGAAATACCAACACCTCTAAGATTGTCTCTTTCTAGCCATTTCTAAAAATATTTTCAAACTAAGTTTTTGTGGATTATAGTTATTTCATGTCTCCAGAAAAAAAAAAAGTATGCTCACCTACAGGGAAAAAAAAGTTATTATAAAACAGGAGTTTTTAATCAACTCTAAACTAAAAGGTAAGCCCAAGGGATCTATACAATGCCAAAGCTTATTTATGGAACTTGGTTTAGAACAGAGTCAATTCAAATTCAGTTCAAATACACACAAACTTATAAATTAATGGAAATCTAAATGAATGATTCCCAAGACCTAGTCTTCCATGGCCTTTCTCTTCACCTCTCTTTACATAATGTAGAATCCATGTCCTTAGACTCTTGCAGAATAGCGTAATAGGCATAAAGCTGCTATTCTATCATAGGAGTTCATTCTATACCTTTCAGTATGTAGTTGTCTATATATAAAAATTAAGGAAAATTTTACTCAGTGTAAAATCTGACCTGTAGATATGTGTTTTTCTTGAAGAAGCAGATATATATGCGTTTGGACAGAATTATATTATACTGTTGAGAATACTACTAGCATTTGGTGATGAAACTGTTGTGCCAAACAAAAGCAAGGGTGTGACAGGCACTTCCTAGTTTTATCATGTATCTTCTTTTTAAGGTCTTCCACAGACACAAAGTTGTTAAAACTAGCATGAAATAACTAATTTTAGTTAAGACTAACACATTTTTTCCTGACACTTTACTTCTCTGATGAAATGCCATGCTGTTTTATGATTGTATGAGCTACATTCTTGTAGCTAGTGATTACTTGAAGTAAATTTAAGGGCTTGAAACAAGGAAACTTCTTTTCTTCAGTAGCTCATCATGAATTAACATTATGCAATTTTGTTTGAATACCCATATACCAACCCAAAGTTAAATCAATTATTAGCTGCAAAATATTTTAATTCTTTATTTTTCCTTATTTACAGTTTGAGTCTCTTCTCATGACCACTGAATTAAGTATCTCTAGTTAAATTATCTCCGCCCTGCAAGTAGGGTAAGAAAAGAGAGAGATTTGTTTTATCAAGGTTTTATCCTGAGTTCAGGGTTGAGAATGGTTAGAAAAGAGGAAGAGAAGCAATCATACAAAATGAAGGTAATACAGTGATCTTGCAAACATTGACTTAATGTGCTAGGTTCTCTGAAATTTAGAAGAGGTGTTGATTATGATGAGGAGATGTCTGTCCATGTTTTTTTCATAAACAACATCAAGAGACTTAAGCAGGTTTAGTGAATGCAGAATAGGCGAGATTCTTTGTTTAAAGTCTACAGAGTTTTTCCAACACCAGTAATCTTGCTTGAGGTGGTAGGAAGCATATCCATAGAACAGAGGGGGCTGTGTTAGAAAAATGCTTGTCAAAAACATGCTTTGTTTATAATGGAAGACTTGACAACTCCAAAATGAAGTTTCTCAGAAGAGTTTTTGTCTGAATACTCAGATGGGCTATGACAGATGCAAATTTAGATTCTCTGTCTACACCTCTCAACATGGGCTATTCTGAATTTTCCTCTTATTTTTTCTACAAAACACCAAAAGAGTTTGATGTCACATTGATGCTGACTGTGAAAATACTTGAAATCTCAAAATATGGTATTGCTAGAAAATAGATTCCCACACAGTTCTGATTTCTATGGAGAATAAGATACATCTGAGTAATATGACAAAGTAAAGAGACAGTTTTGTCCTTACACAGGAATATATTCTCAAATCTTACTCTTTTTGTTATAGTAGAGCTATTTTAGCATTTGTTAGCTATCTGTCTCTCACGCGATAATACAATATGCAACTTGTTATTGCAGTTTTGAAATGAACATTGATCCGAGACATCTTTTAGAACTCATACATTTTAAATATTTAATTTCAGGTTTAGATGAACACAAATGTAGTCTATTCACACACACCAGGTAAGCTAGCAAATAGAACTTTCTGAGTGTTTTATGAGACTAAGAAGTAGTCAGCATTAGCAGATTTCTCCGTATTAACTTGAGTCAGAATTTATAACCATCAGTGCAGATGATAAGGGTAATGCAACATTGAATTATTGATGCATTCAGTGCTTTAGGCATTTAGGACTCTCTGATGTCTACAGCACAAACTTTCCATCACAGTAAAATGTGGGTCCCTTCTTTACTGACTACAACAGTGCATCTGATAGTTATCCAACAGGCATTCCATATATTACCCATACTAGGCAGCATAATCTGTTCATTAAATAGATACCTCATTACTGCATGTGCTTACATTAATCATAACAAGTTAAATCTGTGTTACCTTTTTAATTTATTTGATTTTTGGCAGGACTATGACAGTGTCTAGTCCTATAATTGTTTCCTTAGACCTGCTGCTTCTCCTAAACTCAAGATATACATAAGGTCTCTGCTGATATAATATCTCCTGCTCTGTGATTCCAACACCCTAAATTGCTCCCGAATATAACTTCATCTCTTATTTAAATATCATTATATTTCTGCATGCAAGAAATCTCTGACAGATCAGTCAGTCCAATCTTTGTGTCCTCAAGTCCCACATATATCCTTTCATAAACTCTATTTCTCCTGTACCTTCATGCAACACTGATGAGCCTCAGAAATCCCTTTCTTTTTGTGTAACTGCTTCCTAGTTTACAAAACCTTTCTTTCTAAAGTTATGTTTAACTGTCTGAAATAAGATATGCATTTTAATTCTAAGGTGTCTTAATTCTATATCCACTTGTTAACATTCTGCAGACAGTAGAGTGTATTTTCCTCTTTTCATACTCTTCTGGGTTTTTTATGCTACATTCTGTATCACATATCTGTCCAATCTTCTCTTCAGCTGCAACACTTTTATCTCACAATCCCCTGAGCTCTGGTATCTTGGCCTTTCCATGAAAAGAAACAAGAAGTCAGTAAGATTTAGAGCATGGACATAAACAAAGTATTAGGTATTAGAGGGAATAGGATATTCCAAATGCTACAAAACCAAACATTGTCTCTTGTTGAATGTACTCAGAAATCTGTAGACAGAACATTTTTTCCACTTAAAGTGAGAATAGTCTAATACTTAGTTCTATATGATCTAGAATTTTCATGTACTCCATTAAAATTAAATACTCTGTCTCCTTATTTTGTCCCAAAATTCTTGTGCTTTATTGAATCCTTTGTTATCTTTTAGAGACGTTGTTTAAAATGGGCTTATAATACTGTACTGATGTTCATTATGACCTTACATATTAACTCTTTAAACAAGCACTGTAAAATTTCAAATGGCTGTTACTTACGAGGTAAAAACAATCTTATTTTAACTATGACAGCAATAATTGTAAATCAAAGATGGGTAAAAAGGTTACAGTCTTGCAGACTATCTACTAATTGCTAAAGGAATCAATCTTTTCCATATAGACAGGAAAAAATGAGTAAATTTTATTCTTTGCTCTTCTATTATTAAGTTTGGTACAGTAACATTTGTCTACATCTATTCTAGGATCTTCCTGTTCAGAATTCTATAAAGAGATATCCATAACTGCTTAATAGTAACAATGGCTGTGCAAATAAAATACAAAAAATAATGAAGTTAAATATATTGGTAAGAAAATTTAAACCTTAAAAATTAGTTCAAAATAGTTTAATAATATCTAACAAATTTAAGATGTCAGCTTAAATGATGAAATATATTACAGTGAAAGAGTAATTTATAATTGTATTGAGACTGTACAAGTTATCAAGAAGTTGTGTCAAAGTTTTTTCACCAAGAGATATTTGAAGCGTGTTTAGAACAAATTTTTCAAAGGTAACACCCAAATAAGACAGAATTTCTAGAAGAAACAAACTTCTTAGAGACTCAAGCGCATATTTTAAATTGGCATATATAATTGTGGTACAGAAGATGCCACTATGGGTGAAAAATAACTAACTGGTTTTTTAGAAAACTGTTACACTTAAGTTTCATGTCTGTCTCTCCTATGGAGAATATAAGATCCATCAGGTAACTTGGGTTGTACTCTTCTCTGTAGGAGTGATAGTTCCCACTGGTATAATAGTGTAATGGTGCCAGAGCACTCCTGAAGTAGTGTTTGATCACTCTTACTCAGCCTGAAAGCAGCTGTATTCCCTCTACCCCTGTCTCATTCTTTCTGGCTGCCTGCTCTCCTGCTTCTGTCTATTCCCTGGCTTTGCTTCCAAAGGAGAGAGACAGAGATGGAAAGTGCTCCTGGCTGTGGGATTATGACACTTTCTAGAGATATGGGAGGCTTGAAGTCTCTGATGCTGAAAGGGGCCAACAGATAGGTTTTCTCCAAATAAGGGATATAGACTGTGAAGTATAAAGTGGTCAGGACCACATCCACCAGGATAACAGCAATACCACATTAGTTAATGGTCCGAAAACAAGGCTTTGGCATTTTAGACTTCTCTATGGGACATGGATAGGTACTTTCTGTCTAGATTAGGGTCATAGAAGAGCTCTCTGAAGTACATAGGTACCACAATACTTTAAAAAGAGGCCTTTATAACTGGCTATGGGACATACTTGGGAGCCATCTAAAAAAATTGGCCTTTAAAACAGGCCAGCTAGATTTCTGTCCAAGTTCAATGCTGAAGTAGTTTAAACACAGTGGACCTTAAAATTTATTTTCTTTATAAAGAGAAGCCAAAGAGATTTGGAAACTAAAACAACACATTGGGGATTTTTTTTTGTGCTAAAGAAAACATTGTTTAATGGCTGTGAGTAAATAACTTGGGGTCTTTCATAGGAGTACTAATATCTATCTTATGAGAGGCTTCTGAAATTTAACCAATATATTGACAAGGAATTGCAACAGCATAAAAATAAAAAATAATAATAAAAAAAAAGACTTGTAGAATATGAGCAAAGTAAGTATGAAAATACACGTTATTTTGCCATTAAAGCAAAAATGTTTGATATCTATATCAAGCCCTTGATACCAGTGATTTTAACGAATGTTTTAACAATTACATCAAGAATTCAAACTATTGTGGTTCTTGATGCCTTCAAGTATCTTACTGATGGATTCAATAAAGGCTTTCTCAGTTCTTGAAGAGGAAGTTATAGTAGCACTCCAGTAATCACAAGACAGCCTTCTTAGAGCAACCATGACATAGATCAGACTATAAATCTAGCCATTTCAACAGTTTCAAAACCTACTATGAAGCTTTCCTTTTAACTTAAGTGAAGGAGCTTTGGCTTCAAAAGATCAACAAGTATTGTTGATTGATAGCCAGATTTATATTAAGACTCTATAAAACAAGATGAAATTCAAATAAAAAAGAAATAAGATCAACTAAAGGAATGAGGTTGTGTCTATGAAATTCAGTGGGCAGCCACCACTGGGCTTTTTTCAGCTCTGAAGATACCACCTTCTTTCAAATATAATCACATGCGGATAGCTTGTATTTATTTCAGCAAAATAGACGGTCTGATTAAATGATAAATATAACATGTATATTGTGATTCATTGTCAGATTTCTGATTAAATATTTTACCAATCACCACAACTAGGGTGTTTTTTATGTACAGGAAAACTGAAAGTTCTTACGAAAAAAGTTCAAGTCATAAATTATTTCCTCATTAATTACAAGACTCACTGGTAGTAGCAAGATCCAACTATATAGGCCCATGACTGTGTTAATTTTCTTAAGCTAAGACGTAGTTTGAAGATGTGCATGTGGAAGGCATGTTCCTAAGGAAGAAAGAATTTTCAGTTTGGAAAAATAATATTAATTTATTTATATTTCACAGTAGTGTATATATATCAAGGATCTGCTGTGTGTTGATTCTGTGCCGGTATACAAGGGCCAGCTGGTGGTTGTATATGGCCAACTGGTGGTGGTACGTCACCTAAAGTGGTTGATAAGATACAGGCTCATAGATATTAAAAAGTTGTCTGCACACAGTCTTTGGCAACCAGCCCTAGGTGACCCTGCTTGAGCTGGCGTGTTGGACCAGGTTTCCTCCAGAGGTCACTTCCAATGTTTCAACCATCTTGTGTTCTATGAACTGTAACCAAGACAAGGTTTTGAAAACTATGTTTCTGTTGAGTTTTGCTTACATTGAGGCTTATAAATATTCTCTCAGTCTGATGAAGTGTAACAGTAAGCCTAGACATTGACTGTATATGCTTAAAATTCTCACATTGATGCTTCAGAGAAAATAATATACAGAAAAATGCTGTAGCCACCTGAAAGTTATGTGTCAAGTTTAAACTAGTGGACTAAATTCTTTATATTGTCATTTGGAAATTGAACCTACATATTTTAGAATAGGACATGGTATTTTGGAGGTGCCCACTGCATTTTTTACAGGGAGGCTACTGACGACATTTGATTGGATTCCTATATATTAGATGGTTGAAGTGAAGTGATTTGAATCTTCTCTCATCTGTATAACAGCCTATTTAAATGAATGGCTGCTTGCTAACATAATTATCTTCACTTATTAAAATTTACACATATAGAGCTCCTGATAATATAGTTAACAAGGATTCCTTCTTCATTCATTTTAACATTAAAGTAAAAAAGTTGATGGTTAACATGCCTCCACTGTAATTCTTCATATTCCCAAATTTAGAGATCATCTGTGATTGTTTTTCGTGCATGTTATAATGGCAATTTAAGGAAAACACTTATATGACCAAATGATCACATCAATTTAAAATACATGTTAAAAGAGGGTTCTTTTCTATTTTAGGTTTTTAATGGATTTTTAAGTAGCAGTGTTTTAAAGCACAGTTAAAAGATGGGTTTTACACAATATCTGGCTATTGCAAGCTTAAAGTGACATTGATTCAGCACATGATGCAGAGGTAAACTGTATTTGCAATAATTCAGCAATTATAGAATATACTTAATATTAATGCAAATAAACAATGTTTAATTGCCTAAGTGTGCATTTACAGCAATTGTTTTGGTTGTGTTTCTCAAGTGTAGCTTTATCATCCTGATGAGCTAAACAGTTAACTAACTGTCCAGTGCCAAACATAATTTTGTTCTGAAAGATGCTTTAGTCAAATTCAATTCTGAACTGTATCAAGACAGCAGTACACTAGATGAAAGAGAATAATTATAAAAGTCACCATAAAATACACATCTACAGCCTTGTCAGTTAAATTACTCTTTAGACTGTTATGATTGTATTCAGTTTTTCTTCACTGATTATGGAAAGCCACTCTATGGATTATGGATGACTCCTAGCTGAGTTTAGGTGTCTTAATATTGACTCCCTTCCAAAATATGTGGCTTTTTCAGTCTAGAAGGATCCTGTAAAGCTACATGTCTTTCTATGACATAAGAGATCTAGGCATAGGAGATGACATAAATGATCTAAGATCTGGAAATCTAGACCACAGACATCTAAAACTGTACGGATTCATTAGCCTTTTAATTCTATTTCATTTAAATGCCAATATTGATGGGCCTTTGCGTGTAATGTTGCTTTATTAAAGTTTTTAATATTGTTATATATAAGAAATGTGTATAAACAAATGAAAAAATTCAGAAAGTAGAGTAGTGTATTTCTCTATTGATAAGAAAAATTATTCCATTCTGCTGTACTGCTTAGTTTTGTTTTTACAAAGAGAGGATATGGACAGGACCATTCCTAGGCGAGTTATTTCTGTCCTTTCCTAGGAGATTACTATAGAAGTTTAATTGAGTCCAAGGTTGGCCACACACATTAAATCCCCACACTATCACAGGCTCAGATCTTGCAGCCTGGTGAACTCTGAGGGATGGCTAAGGGACAGCTTCAAGTGAAAATATAAGGAAGAAAATTGATGCATCTTGAGAGAACGCAAAAGGCATGTCTAGATATATACAAAATAGGTTTTTTTCTTTGCTCCACACGTTTTATAATAAGATTAAATATTTGGATATTACTCCACCATAAGTGGTAGGAAGATGCCCTGTACTCATACACTGCACACTGCATGTATATATACATATATATTTAGTATCTGTTTATATAGGAAGGGAACACTCCAATTTTAATTCAATATTTGCATAAGCTTTTATGTTGAAACTGTTTTCACTAACCTCCTGTTGGAAAATGAGAATTTCATTAGGTGACCACTTTACTGATGATTTGCCTGCAAAATAAAACTATACCATCAGGTTGCAATCCATCCCAACTACATTTATGTATTTGTACTATAGGTAAATATAACTGATGTTACCCTACACTCCTTTTATAGTCAGCAGAGAAAAAATGGGCACTTCTGGAAATCCATTCATCTGATCTAATTTAAATGTTTACTTTAAGGTAAGAATAACTCCTTAGAAAGCCCTGTTTCCACTTATTGTTCATATAAGGAGCCATGGGTGTTTAGCTCAGAGCTTATTTACATGGTATCTAAACACCAAGATTTGGATAGCTGAATCTCACCACCAGTCTTTTAAAATTATTGACTGGTTCTACAGGAAATTGAGATGCAGAACTAAACAGGCTTAATTCATTGACTTGGAAAAAGTGGCAAATGAGAAATTCCAAAAGGGAAGCAGTGGATTGGAGCATTTACTGCCTTTTAATAGTACAATGCATGTACTCCTCTGTTCATGATTTAAATCTTTCTTGCACATCTCTGCATCCTGAATTGTCAGATTATTTCTATTTATTAAAAAGTGCCTCGCGCTTTTTTCCCCCCAACTGTTCTTTTGGTCACATCTTTCAAACACCTAAAAAAGAAGCTCATGAGAACATTCCCTCACCCTGGCATTAATCACAGCAATATAAAGTATAGAGCTATTGATTGCTTATAACTGCATCTTTTGAACATTCAGAGCCATTGTGTTTACAACATGATGAATGCACTTGCAGATGGCTTTGTCTGTAGTGGTCATAAACTCTAGTTAATGGCTGAATTAATCTATAGTAAATGAATAATATCTTTTCTGGCTGATCCAGGGAATAAACTACTTGTCACATTTTTTCTGTTTAAAAAAAGCAGTCATAATTCAAGCAACTACATGTGTCAGCTTCCCAAAATGTGGAAAAGTGCCTCATATAAATAAAAAGCACTCACTTTTAAAGCTATTATCTGAAGAGTTACAGGAATAGGAGATAAACTCACATCCAATAAGCATTTCATATTCTGAAGTGAAAGCAAGTTTTTTCACCTGTATACTATGAAAAATTAAAAGGATACAGATCTCTATGCTTTAGAGTTGACAGCTTTCAGAAATCTTCCTGAATTTTCTTTCTTTTTTTGTTTTTTTTTCTTATTTATCAGTGGAGTTTCTTTCTTTTTGCTTAAATAAGAAAGCAAAAAATCTGTCTCAGAAAAGGGTAAAACAGACTGGTAAAATCCCACTTGGAGAGTTTGCTGACTTTAGAACAAATAAACAACTTAGCAAGCTTCTAAATCTAGGCAAAACCAAATTTAAGTCAGGCTTTCTCAGTTTCTCTGAATGATCAAAAAAATAGGGAAAGCAGTCATCATAGATTCTTTGGATTTTCTGTCTTTCTTACCTCTCTCTTTCTTCTTCATTCTTCATGAGCTCAAAGGAAAACACTTAATTGTGGCCTCTCAGGCTTTAGTTAATGTGGTTTCTTTTTTTCTGTTACTTCACTGCCTAGTAATTGCTTTTGCTGTACCTGTCCCAAGTAAACAAACAAATCTGACTATTGAGACTGAGTGATCTCATTATTCAAAACTCACACTGGACCAATGCCAAGTCTTCTAAGGGTCTCTGCTACTGGTTTTGCTTCATTCATAGAAAGTTAAATGGCCCCCAAACCAGTGTCACAGTGTGGGATGGGCAGTGAAAGTGTGCACCTCAGTATCTTTCCCTCAGCAGCCCCAATGAGTGGCTTCATGAAAAGCCAGGACTAGAAAATATATTTACAGATTTAATACTTGCTACTATTTTGATGAAGAGAGCAATATTTTGAGCACGTCCAATTGCACACTGAACAGTATGAGAATTCCAAGACAAAAATGCTTTATATTTGCTTTTTTGCCCAAGTTCATTATCACTAATCAGTGACTACAGGCATTCACGACTGCCTTGTGCTCTGGTTCCTGGTATGATAGCACTGACAACACAAATAGCTGTGGCTGGTTAAATTAGTAAGATTGCAGAGCATATTACTGGCTGTTGTATCATACTGCTGCTCCTCTATTTAAATGACTGACAGAATTTGTTTCCTGTCAGTTTCTTAAGATTCTTTCCAATTATAAAAGGAATTATGTTAGATATTTTTCCTGTCTGAATTTCATCACCAGGCTTTAAATATCCCAGTATCCCACTACCATTTTTTGGCATTGGAGTTGACAGCCCATGAGTTCTTATAGAGTATACCAGCTGATGTTTAGTGGCTATACTTGCTAGCATGCTTTTTGTTTGTTTGTTTGCTTTTTATCATGTGAAATCCCACTTTTTGAAAATAGGAGGGATTTCATTTGATATTCTATGTCTGCTGTTGACTTCATTACATGGAGTAACATGTTGAAGGAAATAGAGGTTCTGAAACAACCAGCTAAAGTTTAAATTATAGTCTGTAGTCGTCTATAAAGTGTACATCATAGCTGAGTTATTACTTTTAAAAAAACTTACAGATACACAGAGATGTACATGCCATCAATGTGGAAAAATGTGAGTTTAAGTGAAACAGTAATTGCTGAATGGATTAGAGATGAAAATCTGTTTCCGTTGTCACCTCTAAAAATCACTTAAACGATGACAGGCTGAATCAGTGACACTGGTATTGACTCAAAGAGCTCTAAGTACTGTATTCAGTGGCATAGTAAAATCATGGCAACAGTCAGATTAGAGGGTGAAATCTGAACATTTATTAATAATGAACATATATATTTATAATTAATCTGTTGAAATAACCATTTCTTCTTATATGTCAAATGTGAAAGTTGCAAATAACATTTTGGAATATTCTTTAATAAACACTCTAGTCCGTAAAAACTGAGATGCTGTGATNNNNGATGCTGTGATAGTAAAGGATGGGATAAAATGGTATTTTATTCTTCCTTTTTATTTTTATTTTTATATATATATAATTGTACACTACTTTATTGACTACTGCATTTTTTAGGGAACATTAATGAAAGAATTAAATATTGGGAGATGTCACAGCTCTTGACTACTCTACTGCCTTGTCTAGGAAAAATGCTGGGACACACAAAACAAGCAACCAGGGGAAAATCTGTGTGTGCTCAGAGCAATGAATAAGCACAGTTCTGTGCATTGGGTGTTGGTAAACTCGTCAACAGAATGACACTGCAATATGCAGTTTTGAGTAAAGGTGTTTTCTACATTGAAAGTAAATATTTCTCAGCTAGCAAAGATTACAATCCTACATTTCATTCTTAATATCATTCATGCTAACATCTTTTTATAACAATTTCTTGCTGTGACTGTCCTGTTAGACATGACATTTTCAACAGCACCTCCTAGTCACAGGAGTTAACTGGTTTTCATGGACACTTCTGTTGTCAATGGATTTGTATACCCATAGTACAAACGTTACTGAAATTGAAATTAAAAAACCAGTACGTTATTAAAATTAAAATACAAAATGCCAGTATCACAAACATTACTAAAAGTGAAATACAAGCCAGTAATATCACCTAAACAAGACATTAGAAATAGTTTTTAGTATACCCAGAGATTATTCTGACCAAAGTATCAGAGGCTTATTAGAAAAACTCTTAATTATTCTTAATTTTCTAAAATATTCTTGAATTTTTTCTACTTTTTTGTTATTTCAGTTAAGAATAATTTCTGTTTTGCAGCTTGAATGGAAAATGTTATGCTAAGTTGTAATAACATTTTGTTTTAAGGAAAGCTGGTTGACTTAGCTTTCCATTATTTATTATGTATTTCATGGAATACAAAAACAATGTGAAAATTACCTCTAATAAGTTTGGTTACCTATAAAACTTTGATATTTTCAACAAAGAGGTGAAAAAAGAAAACAATGCAAATTAGGCACCTTGTATTTCTGATGGTAGTTTTCAGCATGAAGCCTGATTTAAGTGTTCTCTATAGTTAAATATTTATTTTACTCTATCATTATGTATTACAAAGTGAGATTATTTATATTTAGTTTCAAATGCCTAAAAATGATTGTATTTGTCTTTGTAAGCCTATTTTCTAGTTCTATCTAAAACACTGCAGTTTTCAAAATAGTGAATTGTTTGAAGATCTTTAACAGGAGTTATTATTTTCACCATCCTACAAAGTACTGCATATTTTTGTAAACTTTACATAACTATATAATATATATATATATATGCATACAGTGAAATTCAGACTACCCATACTCTGCCAAAATTGGGATCTAGGTAGGCACCTTGACTTGAAAGAGAAATTCAGGATCCTGTTCTCAATCACTGCCTACTCTGGTAACACTTTTAGTTATTCAGCTCCTACAGCTGACTAAACATCTAAACTTGCATGTGCTCAGAAACGTTTGGCTCTGAGAAAACAGGCACCACCTCCTACCTTTACTCCAATATAGAAAATGAGTAGGAAGAGACAGAGATAATACCTAAATCTCCAATCTCTTAAGCATATTCAGACTATATTTAATATGCTGACAATATTACGTTCAGCAAAATATGGAACAGAGGTGTGCATTCTCATTCATGCTGTTCTGCAGAACTACTTTATAATTGCAGCATTTTCCCAATTAAGTACTTTTTTTTAGAGCAAAGTCTGAGGTTTTAGGTCTTTCTCAGGCTGACTTGATTCAGACCTCAAACCACAGAACAAGCACTGATCAGAAAAGAACAAGGCATTGACTCACATGTCAGTAAAAAGATGATCCTTTTTGCCAACATTCGTAATAAAATTCTGAGTGAGGAATGCTAGAGAGTTTGGGATGAACAACAGAGTACTACCAATTTTATGAGGTATATTTTGGTGAGCTGGGTTTCCTTCCCTGTGTCAAGTGATTCTGAGGGAAGCTATCATGCAGCCAGTTTCTATTCTCAAAAACAAGACACATAAAGCAAGTAATAAGAGCACCTGCTAACTCTGCTCTGAATGAATGTCAGTAATTTGCTTAAGCACTATCTCCAAAATACAGGGGAACACTGAGGATACCTGCTGTCAAAGGACACCATGAGTGCTACTGCAGGTTTCCTCCCCCATTAAATTCAGTGGTAGCTTTCATATTTATATAGAGGTGGTCAGCTTGGATTCCTGCAAATGTAGTTTTAATTTATTGACCACTCCAATTAAGAAGAACCACCTGATATATATAATTTTTTTCTTTAATAAATCATCTAAAAAGACCTTGAAGATTATTTTTAGTATTAGAGATGTCACATGTAACATACATGGTAGTTGTACTGAAAAGTTTAAAGAACTTCAGCTGAGTAATGAGGTGTTCTTAACAAGCCAGAAAGATATAGAACTCACACAAAATACAGAAGAATGAACCCTCTATACCACAGAGCATTCTACACTCCTTATATGTATTCTGTAAATGTATATGTGTATATATTACATGGATTTAAGTTTATCCTCTTTACCTCAAACATGATTGAAAACATTCACCAATACTTCTGAATGTGTTACATATGAATTAATGAGGTGTTGTCTGTAAGTATGTTGGCTAACACTAAGTTAAAATTTGGAGAAGATCTCCTTTCATGTGAGCTCTGGAAAGCACAGTCCTTGGAACAAAATACTATAAAGGGACAATATTTTTAGGGGTTACCTTGCAACAGATTTGAGCCTTTAGTCTTCTCCTTTCAGTGCTGTCCTAAGAAACTCAGCTCTTGAGATGTTTACTTTCTTTGCTTGGTACTGCTGGTAACTTTGCTAGTGACACAGAATTGAAAATGGAAAAAACTTTACTGCCATAGGCTTTTCACTTTTTTTTTTCTTTTTTTTTCTTTTTTTAATTTAAATTCCTGGTGTATAAACAGACGCAAAACACTTTGTAAATTGAATAGGAGCAGTCTAGGAGCATACCTAGAATGTTTCCAGTTAGCTAAGCATCTGGGAGTGTTTAATCCTAATTTATCTATTTTGGCAATGAAAAAAAAACCCAAAACACTAAGCATATTTTATTTTAATGTATTTCTAAAATTAGTATTTGTATAAGCAAAATATTTTATAACGACTTTATAACTTACAAAAGGCTTTTTAAATTCATCTATAGTATCTACATGTCAGATTTGCAGACCATACTTCTCATCTCTGCAAATTAAAGGGCTGAGAATATGGACACTTAGAGCCTGATTTAGTTAAAATTATCCCCTGCAGCAGTGGGTGGGTATCAGTTCTTCACAGCTGAGAATGATTTTCGTAATTGTGCAGCACTCAGCAGCTGCAAAATCCCTGAGGATGCATCTCACTCCTCTATCAGGAGCAGCCTGGGTTTGCCCTGCCTGGCACAAGCTGTCTGATCCCTCATCAATTTTATACCCATCTAGTATGTGGGTTTCTGGAGATGCTCAGTTTCCTCAACTCTTCCAATATTTTCACTTCTTCAGATGGAAGTTATAGAGGCTACAAGAAACGCGTAAGAATCGTCTCCTACTCATTGACAGATCCATTTTGAACGACTCAATGAACCTTCAAATAGTGAATATTCTGTAGCTGCCTCCTCGTTTTGGAAGATAATTTTCTGAAACATTGCCATCTAGTGGCAAGTTACACATGGAGCCGATTATACGATGCTAAATCCTTACTTCATTCTGTATTTTCTTAATATGTCCTTTTCAAGGAAAAAAAAAACCCAAAACACAACTGTGGAAACATAGGAAATGATGACAAAATAAGAGTCATATTCCTAATTTTAGCAGACGAAAAAAAAATAAATCAAAGAAACATTTACCTGCCTTAAAACTGGTTTTATTTCTAAGTAAAAGGTTATTCAAGTTTTCAGTAAGGCATTAAACAGAAATATAAAAGCACTAATGCTAAACCGTATTCATATAAGACTACACATCTATTTTTCTGAAAAGAGTGTGAAATTGGAACCTTTAAATAGGTCTGACATATTCCTCTGATCACTTGGAATAACATTATGTAACCTGCTTGTGGGCAAATATTAAACTATCAACTTTTTGGTGCTGATGATTCACAGATATGTTTAAAACATGATTAAATAATCGGTTACTCTTATTTTAAAGAAAATGATCATTTTTTTTTTTCCAGGAGTTTAGACTCATCTGTTCCAAATAATTTAAAATTATGTGAACTGAAAACACTATTG
Organism: Actenoides lindsayi; assembly: GCA_025331215.1. NCBI lineage: Eukaryota > Metazoa > Chordata > Aves > Coraciiformes > Alcedinidae > Actenoides > Actenoides lindsayi. The sequence continues at coordinate 22,556 of WTSP01011377.1, forward strand.
TTAATCACAGAAAATTGACTCATTTTAACAAATACAATTAGTCCTCATGAATGTTATTATTAGAAGTGATAAAGCTATCTCATCAGAAATGCATTTAAATATAGTTAAAAATGACAGAATTTTTGCCCAACTTTTGTCTTGTGAACATTTATGCACATTCTACCTGACCAAATATGCATATACTCCTAAGCTCATGCACATATATATATTTATGTTCATGTCCACTGTGGAAATGCCTGAATATTCAATATTGTAGTTAATATACTAACAACTGGATATTCAAATTTCATTCTTTTAGATAAGAAAAGATTTATTCCCCATGCCTACAGTAATTCTCCCTGTGACAGTCTTTGCAAAGGTTTTTCAAGAATCAATGTCAGGAAGGCTTTGGCTGATTAAAAATGAATACAAAAACAATAAATTGAATCTCAGTGTAGAGGAATGTATGGGTTCCTTAGATTTCTAACTTTGGTTTTTAAATGTCAAATACATTAGAAAACTGGAGTTACTGGAGCATCCCTGTTGTACTTCAAATATATAGAAAAGCTGAATAGTGTGACACAGAAATACTGATAACACACAGTTTGTAACGCATTGTTTGATGATTGTGGACCGTTTTCTATATTGGTATTAGGCATTTCTATTTAGTCTTTAAAATTAAGATATCTGAAAATATATCCATGTGTAGAATGGCATTTCAGAGATTCATAACTGTTAGCATGTTTATAAATTTGCCTTATAATCATATTTCAAGGACTGAAACCTGATTTGAAACCTACGTATTTCTTTACTAACCATTGAAAATCTGATGAATAAATTGTCCTTACCTCTGTGCCAGGATAGTGGCACTGTGAGTATACAAAGACTTCTTTGACATGGGTACAGGATGACAACATTATTTTTGAGTAGCAAAGTCAAATGTGAACAACATAACTCACCCAGTCCTGTCACCATCAGATAACTGCTGAGATTTCAGCAAAAATACGGATTTCAGTTAAATTTAATAGAATGCTGGTATTAACTGGTGTTAAATATGCATTATATATATTAAATACATTTATTTACTCAAAAGCATATTAACAAAGTATTGATGTAGATATTCTAGGCAACTTAACAAAAAAGAAAATATACTTCTAATATAGTGCCTAGCACAATATAAAATTACTCATAATTCAAGTACACAGTAACAAGAGTGTAAATGACACAATAATCTTTGATACTTAAAAGGATTAAAATATTTATACTGCTACCAACATACATTAATATTATTTAGATAATACACTGACATTAATATCTTGAAGCCTCTTATTAGCCTTTATAATGATCAATCATTAGCGTATCATTCGCTGCTCATTGTGGTAAGGAAGATGTCAGGGTATTAATATGAAGTGATTTAGCCTTGGGTAGTGCTGAGGGAAGTATATACTCTCTCTGTAAACACAGTTTTATTCAGGCGAAAATAAGGAAGATGAAAACTGGCTTGAGAAAAAATATGTCTGATCTGAAAAGAAGAGGAAATAGCTTTCTGACTCATGACTGATAAAATAAGTGATGGGATATGTGAGTGGGGATAAAGAAAAAGGAACAGCAGTAATGCAGGAGGTTCAAGTTGAAATTGAAAATTTCAAATATTTGAAACTTAATGAAAGCACATCTGGAATGGAACTCAAAACAAGTCAAAAAGATAACAATGGCACATAGCAATTATATTCATCAGGAAGGATTTAAGGTCAAAAGATGTAGTGTGGGGGAAAGGCATGTAGTATAAGGTAAACAACTGTGCTTCTCATTTAGAATAAGAAGGAAAATGATTTGCAAACTGCTGCGTAATTTTCTGCTGATGCCTTCTGAAGCCAGGAATCTTCTTTCATTTGGGTGTGAAGTTGAAGATAATGCAGAAAACCAGGTACTTTGTAGTATAATTTCAATGTTCTATGTTGGAATGGAACAGCTCTTAAGTGTTGTTTATCATAGGAACATTAATATCCTAATTGAAGAAAGAATTATTTTTCTGAGATTTTATATTGTGATATGATCATATATTTTCCATGCTGTGGCTACTACCTGTCTGTATCTGGAAACTAGGTATATGTTTTAGGTAGGGGGGATACAAGTTGGACAGATGAAAATTTAAATTGAAGATAAATTAATACCCTGTGATCATAATAATGCTCTGAGTTATAATTCAGCAAGAAAGGAGTTTCTAAGCTTTATTGCTTCTGGTTTTGGCTGAAAACAATGTTTTGCAAGGTGGAATGATGCGTGCAGGGCACATGATGTAGGCTATATGTTCTGAGATCACCTTCACGACTTCCATGTTACCCAAGCCAGTTTATACTGGCTGTGTCAGCCCTTTCTTGCCAGGACTGTAATATTGACTCCTTACTCCTGTCCAGTCTATTTGGAGCATGTTTCAGTGACTCTTTTACAAGATCCCTGATGCTATCTTTTCCATACCAATTTGAAAACATCAGTCTCATGAGTTTTAAATCTGATCAGATTTTGAATGTATAAAACTTGTACATTCATTCTCAGAAATACAGAAGGAGCTCTCTCTAACTGCTGCTACGGTCTCATACAGCCAATGTGAGTGCTCATACAAATGTTTCAGGTGACCAGAAACAAATTACATCTCTTTCACCCACAAACTCTAATAGTAATCTGAAGATTTTGAGTATTTCCTGAAAGATTTTTTGATTACGTTGACAGAAAAGATCAAAATTTCCATTGTTTTATGTTCCTGGAAACTTTTCCTCATTTTTCACCATTGCTTAACTAACTTGTTAAAATTGTACTCCAAGATATTTTATTTCTTCACCTGTTATTCTTAAACAAATCTTTTCTTACAGTTTGGATTTTTTTAATTGTCTGTCTAACAATCCTGAAGTGCACAAATTACTTCAGTTTTCCAAATCCTTCCCCTCTAGATTTTTGCATTCCCCCAAAACAAGCTAGTTTTATCATGGTACCAGTGCATACAGGACATGGGGAAAGAAGAAAACCCCAGCTCTGGTGTCAGGCAGTGCACACAACCTCTGTAGGAGATTGACGGTGTATGTATGTAGTGATAAACATTCATGAGTTCATACTTCAAATGAAAACCAACTAACACCTGCCCTCAAAACATGAAGACTTCTAACTGGTCAATTTAAAAAGAATAAACTAAATCACTTGCAAAATATTAGGTATGAAAAAAACCCACGAAATGTTCTAACATGAGCTTTCACCTTGTAAATCATTTTGAACAGCAGGAAATGAGGAAGATAAGAACTAAGATAAGAATTAAAGCTAAAGCTAAAGAAGACAAATATATGCATTTCCATTTAAACAAATTGTAGCTGTGATATGATCTCACTTTACATAATACAGAGATTTCATTTTCTTCTTAAATAGATATCAAAACCCACATATATGCTGAAAAAAAAGACTGAAAGTATTCAGGACAGACAGAAGTTACAAGAGCAAATTTTGTAAGAAAAGGGGTCCCCCTCCAGGCTGTGGTCTGCTAGTGCTCTTCTGGTGTTGACACAAGGTTACTGTAGTTCCCTCTTTGAATGCTGCTCAGATCCTCCAGCACTCAAAGTGAGGTTTGCATCCAAAGAACTGAGCTTCTATTCACGTATCTGGAACAGCAGTATTGTTAATTTGCTGCTTTCATGGTTTTCCCTGTGCCAACCCGGCAGAAAGCTACAGAACTGAATCAGAATTGCATCTGGCTTCCTCGGCAATTTCGACAGAGTAGGCCCTGTCCCTGAAGTTGCACTTGAAGTATTGCTCGTTTGTGTTCATTAAAAGGAGCAAAGAAAGATAGTCATTACAAGAAGAGAAAGTGTGTTGCATTCTCTACAGGCTTTGGTCACCGGGAAGTAATTTTAAGTTTTCCGCAATTTCTGCATACTGTTTTCAAAGATGCTTACACAATTTTTGGACAAATGCTTGGAAATGTTTGAATTACTGTAAAAATCTCTATACTAAATAGATAAAGAGTCTAAAAATAGATAATGTGTAGCAGATGTAGTGCTGCATGTAAACAGTATTTTTATAAATAGTTATATAAGAGTACAGCTGTAAAAATTGCCAGCTTGTGAAGTGATGTTAAAATGCTGGAAAAAACATGACTTTTTTTATGTATTTATACCACATATCTTTGTAGATTTCTTTGTGGTTGTAAATTTGTTATGAGCTTTTGAAGGGTGATTTCTTTTTCTTCCCTCAGAATTTTCTAGAGATTTGATAACCTTTCTAAGGCAATTCACTGTGTAATTCTTCTTCCAGAAGAAAACACTGCCATTTATTTTTCTATATTTTTGAGACATTTTAAAAAGAAATGTGAAGGAAGTCTTCCACAGAAAATTTTCTAAAGAATAAGGTTTCTTTGGAAAATTATTTTCTTTTTTTTTTTTTTCTTCCCCTGAATAAGTGCAACAAGCTGTTGTCTGCCATATTGACACACTACCTGCATTTCATTTCCTAATACATACTGGTATTTCATAAAGGTTCAAGGCAGCCACTCACAAGGTGACACAAGGAACCACTTTAATAGTGGCCTGCAGTCTTTTCTAACTTAATTTAGGTTAGCAAATGAAAAATATTGCACCCAGATGAAACATCAGAATAAATTGGTCAGAGGTAGAATATTATTGCTCAGACTAAAATTCGATGAAATTTTCACACAACAGCTTGACACAAATACCCACAAACTCACTTTTTAGTCAGGGTGCAGTTCATTTAATCAGTCTCAGATAGCTAGAATTTAAGACATCTAAGTCTAAATTAACCATCATGAACTCCTGAAAGGTAATTCTTTTAATTCAAAAGTAGATGTCTAAAATCAGCAGGCTTGATCTCTATAGGGATCTATTTCTTTACATTGATTAATGGCCTACAAAGACATCTGATTTTAAAGTTTAAAAAGTTTAAAATTTTAAAGTTTTAAATTTGCCTTTAAAGTTTAAAGATTAACGGTATTTCCAAATGACTTATTGTTTCTCTACTATGGAATTTGTTCTCTTAAAAGAAAAAAACAATCAACAAAAAACAACAAACCCGCCCACAAAAAAAAACCAACCAGAAACAAAAAAACAAAAAAACCCAAACCACAACAATACACAACAAAACAATATTTTACTAAAACCAGATTTTCCATTATAAAAGTCTCCTTGACTTGTCTTAATATCTATGCAAATGTCCATTAAACCTATTTTTTAGTGTAGTTTCTGCTCTTTTGTCTAGTGCCAATGTCAGGCTTACAGGCTTGCAATTCCCTGGACTTTCTCCAGAACCCTTTTCAGAGAAATGGTCTGACATTTGCCACACATGGTTATTCAGCTATTTCATCCTTAAGATCTCTTAGAACTCAAGGTGAAATCATTAAATCATGGGTATAACTTTTCATCCCAGTGATGTTCTGTTAATTTGCCAACTTGTTCTATAATCTCTTCTACAGTTACTTTAGTTTTAGATGGATTCTCTGGTGAATTTCCATGCAAAAAATGGCATAGAGGTGGGAATCCTCCCCAGTTTTTTTCAAAGCAAACACTAACGCCAAGAAGTCATTTAGCTCCTCTGCAATTGCATGTCCTTTCTTAATGTTCCTTTTATACCCTGATCATTAAGAGAAGCTGTAGTCTCTCTGGAGCCTTTCAGATATTGATTTGTTTGAATAAAAAAGATGACTTACTACCTCTGAATGAATTTCGTTTACTGTCTATTTTTTGAACTTATTTTTTGGTCTGCCTTATCTGCCAGAGTTATTTTCCTCATTTAAACTCAACTTCAGCTTTTTTTGAAATGCCTTCCTGCTTCTAATAACCTCCTTTACCCTACTAGTTAGCTGGGCTTTTCAGTCCTTTTGTGCCCTTTCAGTCTCTTCTAAAGAGGTGTTGTGCATTTGCACTATGTTTCCGATGTGGTTTTCTTTTGAAAAGTCCACATTGTCAGGAAAGATTTAATTCTCTAGGTTTCCCCTTTTAGCTTCTTTTTGATGCACTTTCTCTTTTTTAAACATTGTCTTGGAAATTAATCAACCCAAGAATTCCTGGACTTGTTCTGCATCTACATTAATACTGTGTCTAAGTACATTAATGTAAAAACATTGACACTTAATGATGTTATCAAAGCAATGCATCTTTACTGCTGAATAAACGACACTGAGAAATAGCAATATAGTTAATTATGCAACCAGCATGTTAGTCTCACCTGGCACAGAAGATTTCCATAACTGTAGCCTTTCTTTCATGTGTCAGGTGGAATAACATACTATTATGTCTCTTTGTTTAAATTTTTCCCATTATAACCTCCTGTCATTGATGATTACTGCCTGATTGATTGATGGATTGATTAATGGTCAATTTCAGATTCTTCCAGCAGACCAGCTGAAATGAGGAAACAGTCTTGACAGAGTGACTGTTACCCTCCTGTCTTTTCCTCTCTGAGATTGATTACATCTCTACTGCACAAACCACAGTTTCTAAGGCCTCTGATCCTCCTCTTCCATTTCTGATTATAGCTTTCAATTTAGTTTTAGCTTAACAGCCTGTCAGCCAAATTCACTGGCATGTTCTTGAAGCTTAACACATTTTCAGCTTTTGGCTCAGGTTATCTGTTGAAATGGTCAGCAAACAACCGAATTGAAGAGAACTCCACCGCCAAGCAAATGCGTGAACTAAAAGGTGTGTGATTGAAAAACTTAAGCACCCTTTCAGTCACCTGAATACTGGTGTTCGTGAGCATTAGAACAAATTACACCACAATGCTAAAAAAACAAGTAAATTCCCTTGAAAAAAATAGTGTTTTAAATAATTTGTTTTTCAGAGGATTTTAGAAAATGAGGGGTAAAGGTCTCTTGTATATTAACTATAGTACCATGTGACTGGTATTCTTTATCAGTTGCTGAGCAACGGTCATACTCTGAATTTTTAAACTCATTAGCAAGCTGAACAGGCTGGCATTTGGCAGATGTTATTTGATTTTGTTTGGAGACAAGTCAACGGGAGAGACAGGAGAGACATTGAGCTCATTGTGTTATCTTGCTTCTTTTATTTATTTCTCATGATATTTTAAACACATCTTAGGAGACTGAAAGGAACTTCCTAATTTTCAGTTTATTCATAGAACTTTTATGTTATTTATGTAGTGATTTAAATAAAGCATGAGACAAATTTGGCTAGCTTCAAACACATTTTAATCTGTACCTAACTTTTTCTTGAAGTGTTTCAGGCATTAGTAATGGCTGAAGTAGCTTTTATTGTATCCTTCAATCATTCAGGCATTTCTTAAATAGCTCTGCTAATGTACCTCACCCTTGACCGGAAATATATATATATATATTTTTGTGTGTGTGTGTGCATTCCAGTTGTAGTCCTTTTAATAGAAGAACTGTCAACTGTTACAAATCTTTCTGTAATATGTAACGGCAATGTGAGGTGGCCATGCATCCACAAAGAACTCACTTGTAATTTAAGACAGTGATGGCCAAACCTCAAAAGTGCTGTTGATGTGCCTAAATAAGTTAAAAACACTACGATTTTGAACTAATGAGTTATAACCCAGCAGAGGACCTGAGCACAGTCTAGACATAAGGGAAGTCAAATACTAGCAGGCTTGTAAAACTAACTCAAGAGCACAGATCTCCATCTCAAGCACCAGATGCCAGTGTAATGTTTTGTTGACTCACTTTCATTAATGACAGTTTTACTAAGGCTTCTTTTCTGACCTTCTGAAGCTGATTGACAAACTAGTGAAAAGAGAGTGTTAATATTTCTTAGTTTCTAATGGTTGCCTTGAGTGTCATCTTTGTTTAGGGACTCCTTACCCAAATGACTTATTTCCATGGGATTCAAAGGATCATTATGAATCACTGCATATTATCATTAGTTTGCATCTCAGTAGCAGACATAGAGCCCAACTCAGGTCTTTCAGAGTTGGCATTATATACAAATCTACATGAAGAAATTACTCAGACTAGCAACTGGAGTACATGTTTTTAATTCCTCCAACATTACTAAAATTACAAATTTCTGATAGTTTTACAAGTAGCTGCTGAGCAATTCTGGAAACTAATATTGCCCAACTTCTTGTATTTTGGAGTTTTTCCAACCTCATTTGCTTGGTCACACATAGAGTCTACATATTAATCTCAAAAATTTTAGCAAATAACATCTATCAAAAGTATGGGTCTGGCTTCTAAGACAAAAAAACTTCTCAGTAGACTGGCATACTTCAGTCAGGAACATGTCAACAAAAAAAGGGAATATCAGATTGTAACTAGGGAATAAATTGTAACTAGCAAGAAAATTATATATAGGGAATGCCTGAGCTAGTAAAATAATCTGTTTTATTAGAAATACTTAAGGAACATCAGACCAGACTCACAACTAAGACATGCATAACATGAAAAAGAAGAATGTTCTACACACAGTGCATAATTAAGCTTAAATAAGATAACTTCTTGCTGAAGGATATTACATATGCTAAAAACTCATGTAAGCTCAAAGGAAGATTAAATTAATGGAAGAGAAAGCATTTAGGATCTTTGGTTGAGGAATCTTCTGAACTACGAGTTACTGGTGTTGAGAAAGTGTTGCATACTGCAGAACTGTTACCACTTCTTTTATCTAGATATCTGCTATTGGTCACACATCATTTTGAATGTGTGGATCCTTTTCAGTCTTACCATTTACAATCAAATCTCTCTTATGCAGTTATTCATCCTTAATTCTTAATTCATTCATTGTATAATACCACAAAGCAAAAATCCCTGTCTCTTCCCTGTATCTTCTTTCTTATTTGAGCCAAACTGGAGAGAATTAAAATCCGATGCTGCAGGGAAAATCATGTGGGAAGAATACCTACACAAGTACTCTTCCCACTGCCTCTTTCCTGCACTCTGGAGTCACTGATAATGATCTACTACTGTTGTACTGAAATGATTTTTTAGGATGCAGAGTGGCTTATAGTTGACAGGAAAAGAACTGGTGAAAATTCTAAAATCTTCCTGCTTGATGAAACTTTGGAGCCTCCTTACACAGGTTCAAAGTTTAGATTTCAGAGAGAATTAAATAATATCAGCATAGTTCTCATCAAGCCTTATAAAGCTCTCACTAGCACAAAGAGATTGCCTTTCACTCTTCAAGCTGCAGCTCTGTAGGATGAGGCAGATACTGCCAGGTAGTTCTACAGTTTGGTATCTACTTCTATCAGAAACACAATATAAATTCTTCTGATGAGTGGAACCGGAGGTGTTGTTGTGTCTTTGCAAGATATGCGCATTGTTGAAAAGTGTAATTGAAAATGGGAAAAAATAGTACAGACTTGCTTCCTGGTTCCCTTTCCCTTTTCCTTTCCGTCACCATTTTCAGTCACAAACCACGTCAAGATAGAAAATAACAATTATTTGTTACAGTATACCATTAGTACACATTAGTTCTCAGAATGACTGTGGTTGGAAGGGACGTCTGGAGGTCATCTAGTCCAACCCTCTGCTCAATCAGGGCCATCAAGAGCCAGTTGCTCAGGACTGTATCTAGAGGAGGTTTGAATATCTCTAAGGAAGGAGACTCCATGACCTTCCTGGGCAACTTATGCCAGTGTACCACCCCCACATTAAAAAACGTTTCCTGATATTCAGAGGAAACTTTCTGTGTTTCAATTTGTGCTTACTGCTTCTGGTCACCAGGCACCACTGCAAAGAGTCTATCTCTGTCCCTTTTGCACTCTCCCTTCAGATATTTATATATGCTGATAACATCACCCAAAGCCTTCTTTTCTACAGGCTGAACAGTCCCAACTCCCTCAGCCTTTTCTCATAGAAGAAATGCTCCAGTCCCTTATTCATCATAATTGCTCTTTGCTTGACTGTCTCCAGTTATGTCCATATCTCTCTTGTATGGGAGAGCCCAGAACTGGAAGAATCACCTTCTTCAACCTACTGGTAACACTCCTCCTGATTCAGCCCGGTCTACCAATCACCTTCTTTTCTGCAAGAGCACATTCCTGGCTCATGTTCAACATAGTGTACACCAGGACCATCAGGTCCTTTTCTGACAACCTACTTTCCAGCTGAGTGGCCCTCAGAATGTACTGGTGCATGGGGTTGTTCATCACCAAGTGCAGGACTTTGCTTTTCTTGTTGAGCTTCATTAAGTTCTTGTCAACCCATTTCTCCAGCCTGTTGAGTTTTCTCTGGATGGCAGCACAACCCTCTGGCATATCAGCCATTTCTCCCAGTTCAGTGTAATTTGCAAAATTGCTGCAGGTAGACTCTGCCTCATTTTCCAGGTCCTTAATGAAGATGTTAAACAGAACTGGACCCAATATTGATACCATGGGTACACAGCTAGTCACTGGCCTCCAACTAGAGTTTGTGCAGCTGATCATCACTCTCTAAGCCTGGCTGTTGAGCTGATTTTCAGTTCACCTCAGTGTCTGTTTATTCAGCCTGTACTTCATAGTTATGCTCAAGTATGTGCAAGAAAGAATTTTCTGAATGGTCTTGGTTTAGAGAAGTTGATTTGCTAGTATAGCATTAGATGTAATTTTTTTTTTTTTTTTTTTTGAGCTAACCTGATAAAGGATTATCCCAAGAGCTTAATATTTCATTTGTTTTCATTCTTGTCATCTGAATTCTGAAATCTAGGTCTGGCTGAACATTCTTGTAAGTGCTACAGTTCATCTGTCTTCCAAAGAAGAGTTGTGCCTCTAAATGTATTGATGAATAGGATCCTGATATGAGTGGGAAAGGCTACTTGATTTATCAAGAGACAAGAGACCCAACTAACCTTTCCTGTGCCTTAGGACACATGCTTTCTTGGTTGAGTTGCAGACAAGGAGAGGCACATAGTTTCTGGAACCTGGCTTGGTCGGTAGAAGAGACCAAGATAAGACTAAACTGTGCTCTTAGCTGGAAACACTGGTTTCCAGCACTGCACCCAGATAACAAGAGATGAAAACTTAGCCCTTATCACAGCAGTCTTGAGTGATGTGGCTTCAAGAATATAACCCCATCACTCAGTACTTATCAGGATGGGCAGAGCAAGATGGATAGCAGATTTTAAGATTCCTGTTCTGTGGCATTTGCCCTTCTTTATCTCAGGTAAATCTATTCTGTTCAAACATTTTTTAAAAAAGGAACATTTTGTTCAGTCAGCATATTATGCAAATATGCACAAACATACTGTCAGCATGCTACTGACTGAAAGCTTAGAGAATGTAGCATAGCTGTTGTAATTTCTGTTGAACAATTTAGCTGTATAGAAAGCAAGAGAAAAAAAAGAAGGAAATATCATAAAAGACATGTATTTCCTTTGAAAGAAATTTTTTAAGAACTTTTTTGGGGGGAGGAGAGGGAGGGGTGGAGGGGTGGGGCACGGTGTGGGAAAAGCTGTATAAAATAAATCTGCAATCTGAATGAAAAGTTCACAGGAACTTGCTATAATTTCCCAAGTTTGTGGAGCCAATTAAAAAAAAATCTCTTTCTAGACAGGAGACCTAGAAGCAAAAATTAGTTGGGTAGTTTCACCTTCATCTTGATTTTTTTTATGGCTTATTAAAAGCACTGCAAATGTGATATGATTGGCAGTGTCTGCACAAGAGAGTCCAAGGACTAGAATTACAATGTAGTGTGCAGGTCAAGAGAATGAGCACAGTTGGAGTAAGAAACTTGCACAGTGTGGATACTCTCTTTAGCTCAGTCAGTGATGTTAGTCTTGTACTTTAATGAACACTAAGTTCAGTGAGGACAGGTAGAAAAGAAGTAATACAGGAAGGCCTGGATGGATCCAGGTACTGGAAATGTGATAAAGAACCTTTCACCTCAACTGTTATTTAACAATAAAACAGACCCTTTCAAATGAAGTTAAAGGGAGCTTCTGAAATTAACGTAGCCAAGGTCAGAAATGCTTATAATTCTTAATATCTACTGACTCTTCAGTGATCTCCGAAGGATATAGTCTTGTTCTCACTTTATGATGGACAGGTGCAAAATCACCATAGTATTTAACACTTCTAGCAAACTCAGGGAAAAGTGCTGAAAATAAATGAAAATAGATAGTGAAGTAAATCAGATAATGATTCTGACTTATAGATTAATTTAGACTTTTTTTAAGCTCAATGTGTGGCTGTCATTTCATTACCAAGACCATTTAATGGAAAGATTGATATTTTCCAGTGCTTTCTATCTGATTTTTCCTAAAAATATTATTCCTCCCTTAACCATATTTACCTCCCAGAGAAGTCCAAATAAAAAGCACAGTTTAGATTAAAGTCTATATTAATTTTCTCAGGGCAGATTGCCAGGAATACTCTGCAGGAGAGAAGGAGAAAGAAGTATCATTTCCTTCTTCCTGTAGTCTGAACATTTTCTCTTCACTCACTTCTACTTTGCAGTATCATCTCTTCACTTTCTTTGTGGCATCTTAGGCTCTAAATGGCTTATTTGGGAGACAGTCCTCATAAAATATGTCTTATTGTTTCTGCCTGTTCTTTTTGTGTTAGCAGTATGCTGGATGGTAAGAACGTAAATTAAGACACAATGATGATTTATTTATAATCTTACTTTCTAAATAATGTCCATACATATTTCAATATATGTTGAGTAGCAACATAAATAGGTGTTATATGGATTGGTGTGCTAAGTAAATGAAATAATGGTTTTAATGTGTTTGTTTACTGCAAGAATCTAACACTGCACTATCTCAAGTTTAATTGCTAATACTTCATTATTTTAATCATGTGTTTGAAATTAGAACTCCATTCTTAATGAAGTAATTATCCTGCTTGACCATATATAGATTTAAAGTTCTTTTTTTTTTTCTTCTTTTCATTATTTCATCTGTGTTAGTGAACTTCAAGACTTGAAAGAAGATATGGTCCTAATGCAATGTAAATAAAACAAACCATGAGCTAAAAAAGCAACAACAGCAACAAACTGACCAACCAAAACCACCAAAAAACCAGAATGCTAGTGAGCTTGGAAAAAAAATCTATACAGTAACAAGATGAATTGTGAAAGTATCTTTAATATGTTAGAGGTAATACAGCACAACATTAGCACAGTTTAAAAGTAGCTCATCTCTGTGTTAATTTCACAATATAAGCAGTCGCGTTTGGAAAGCATTGAAGTCTTTTGCATTACAAAGGTTTTGTTGGGAAAACAATGTTGAAATACTCATGTGACCTGAGTGATCCCCACATGCCCTTCAGCATTTGAAGTGCTACAGTTTATCTTTGCTGTCTGTCTTGCAAAATAAATATTTAACTTCTGAATATGGTAGTAACTATATGGAAATTTATAATGTCAGATACAGAATACTTCAGTTTGCAGTGGGGGAGATTTCCTCATATTCCTGGGGGTGTAATACTTTAAAGGGCTTACTGTAATTAAAAATAATAAAAAATAATAGTTGTAGGAAATGACCTAAGGAAAAAAAATTACATAATGAACGATGCCAAGATTTAGTAAAAAAGCTGAACTTAAGACTCTATCAGAACTTCAGTGAACACGTAGAGGTATCAGTTAGGCAAACATCAGTCAGATAATTAGGTCAGCATTAAACTTTTATTTTTCCCTATTTTAGGCATCATGGGGGTGGGTATGCAAGTGTCCTTTGTTGAGTTTGTTCCTTCAAAATGGCAGATGACACATATTATAATGAGGAAGCTGCAATTCATGGTCATTGGGAAAGAAGTCCTGGTTCACTACTCAGTAAACAGGTAAGTACTGTCCACACTGACCAGAACACATGATAACAGCCTGCTTTGCATCTTCCTGATTTGTATATTGGAACTTCCTAGCAAAATTCTCTAGGTACCATGGGAATCCCTTACCTGTATTCTCAAACCATTTATTATTTCTTTACTAATATTTCTGTCTACTTGTATCAGCAAGCAGTAACTAGTGTTTTCATTAAAATGTTTATACTGATTTTCCCAAAAGTTTATTGTCTGATTCTATTTTTACTATGGAAAGACTGCAGTTGTTACGACTGAACCAAACAGGGGAAGAATAATTTCTGTTGGTCTAAGAAGTTCTTAGAGCTTTTTTTAGTTCTTAGGAATTATGTCATCCTCTATGAATACTATGAATAAATTCTAATGGTATTAGATATGGTCAATATGAAAGCTTTAAGTCAACTTGATGGTGTTTTTCTTCTGACTGGTTATTCACTGACACACACTGGAAAGCTTACAGTGTATTATGATCACATTTATTTCTGTTCCCTCTTTTAATGTATAAAGCTACTTTTTAGAAGAGGACTTATACACTGTGAACTGTTATATATTATAATTTAACAAAATTAAATACCAGAATCACATAACTATTAAAGTCCTTTGGGTTCTAATTTTTCGTTTCATAGTGATATAACTTGATTCTGATTGCTTTCACACTGATCTAAACTAAGATAATAACACCAAGAGTCTTGGACTTAACTTCTTTCATAGTTTTTGTGAAACAGACAGGACTACTACAGGGCAGGTCTGTTACTGAAATAATTTATTTCCCATGTGTTTCTTAGCTGGAAAGTGACAGTATCCTTTGAGTTTGTGAGAATTTTATCTCCAGAATTATGCATCTGTATCTGAATTTTGTACTTGAACTAAACTGCAAGTTCAGGATTTTTCTATTAAATTAAAGCAATTTCTTTAACAAGCTTGGTGCAAATCTGGTTGAGTGAAAACAGAAGTGAGAGCAGGATCTGGCCTAGTCACTTCAAATAAAGTTTACTCAGGAAATCTTAACGCCTAATCAGTTAAACTGTTTATCTTCTGTTCTAAAAATACCAAATATTATAGAAACATCACTATAAATGTAACATTTCCTCTGCAAAAGATAAGGGTAACTCTTCAAACGTAATATAATTGCAGCTTCCAAGAAGATTTCAAGAATTCTTCACAACAGGAAAAGCGATGACTGTTCAGTCAGACTAAACTATTAAGACATGCCAGGGAAGCGGCAGCAATAATACGTCTCTGGCAACAGTCAACCCCACCAGCCCTCAGCCTGCAACTCCTCTTGCTCATTCTTGTTCAAACACTTTAATCTTCATCCCAGGTTGTGGTCTACTAAGAAGACATTGCTTATCACTTGCAGGGGCTATGGAGCCCTTACATCCTTGGTGTACAGAGTATCTGTGTGGTATCATGACAGGAGCTTTTTCCCAAGGAATTACACTGAGATAAAAATAAGTATGTCCAACTCACCCAGACACACTGTTAGATAGGTCAGCAGAGCTCTGGCAAGCTTGGGGTACCTTCCAAACCAAGACATTGTATGAGTCTGTGATTTTATGATTCTATGAAATAGCACCACTGTGAGCCTGACCTGGGACCCATGGAGGATTATGGAGGAGTTTCTGGTTTATCCTAAACTAGGCCAGTTTAGGAGACAGAAATGGTTTTGTAGTCCTATTCATTAAAGAAACCAAGGGATAGGAGTGCATGGAAAGAAAGCAGGACTAATTAGTTGTCCATATGACAATGGAGTGTGATGTACAGATAAGCTAAAGGATGATTTTATAGGGGCCTGTGGTTTTTTTGGATGTTAAGCAGTATAGGATAGCTGTTAGGTTGTGGAACATTCAAGCTGAAGTGCTGCATAGACATGAAGTGTCCACTCCAAAAAGCCTGAAGACAATATGTCTGTGATCCAGGACATAACATTTGGCATCGGGAATTGGAATAGTCCAAGTTGTTGGGGCACTTTCTAGTAAGCCTGAATGAGATAGTGTGGAAATATCTAGTTGTTTTGCTTTCAGGCACCCAGATTGCAGACTTCATTTACTCTTTCAATAAGATGAAATTAATTTCCATGAGAGAATCAGTACATGGCCTGTATACCATATGGATCCTACTTAGCATCTCTGTGCCCAAGTAGTTCACTGTGTCACAGTGTAGAGCACTTGATGGAATTGGTATGACATCTCATCCTCAAACACTTCCTAGTGTAGGAAAATTACTGCATGAAACTTTAATGGGCACATTTTGCCATTTTTACTTCAATTTTTAAATACAAAAACTATCATGCGTCGTTTCAAAGGTGAACAACAAGAAATACTCTTTTGAGTTCCGCATGAGAATTTTCATTCTTCTAATTAAGTAATTCTGTTTCTACCCAGCCATAGAAAGGCAACTGTGTGAAAAATTGTATCATATGGATGAAGAATAGACAGTGTTTTACCAATAAATTTATATTCTTAGAATAAAGTTGCTATTTTTTTTCTTTCCTGCAAAAAAGTGAAAACATATACAGATTTCTCAAAAATAATAGATGACTTAGAATATTTTTTAATTGGTCTTATGCTTCCAGTATCTGAATTTAAAACAAGTGGATGACATTTGGATATTTTTCCCATAACTGAAGGATTTCAAACATATTCGTAAGGATGGTTGTATACTTGAAATGTGTTATGGACTTATTAAATTAATTTCATGATGTGTCTAATTGAAGTTGATCATGAAGCACAGTTTCAAGAAGACTTGTGAATAGTTGTGTAGTGGGCAGGCAGTAGAAAACCCCCTGTTAACCATTATTACATAATCTGTAAAGGTAAAGCATATCAGTACAAAATGTGCTGAAAATCTCATACTTCTTTTCAGTGGTGTCCACTCACCAGTTTTGTTGAGCTTGGAAGCCCCATGGTAGAAAAAGAAATAAGATATTTAAAAAATATATTAGTTCAGCTACTTTTTAACTCTGATTCTATACACCGCTTTGTTTTGAAAGGAATTTAATGTGCATGTGAACATGCTTGGATCAGGAGTGCACTTCTGAAATTATACTCCCTATTGATGAAAAATGAAAAAGTGCTTGTATGGATCTACAAGTGGCTGAACATGAGCCAGCAGTTTACCCAGGTATCCAAGAAGGACAAGAGTATCTTGACTTGTATGAGAAATAGTGTGGCCAGTAGGACCAGGGAGGTGATTGTTCCTCCGTACTCAGCATTGGTGAGGCTGCACCTCAAGTACTGTGCTCAGTCTTGGATATCTCAATACTAGAAAGACATCAAGGTACTGGAACAGGTCCAGAGGAGAGCAACTAAGCTGGTGAAGGGCCTGGAGAACAAGTTTATGAGGAACAGCTCAGGAAACTGGGGCTATTTAGTCTGAAGAAAAGAAGGCTGAAAAGAAGACCTTATCGCTCTCTACAACTACCTGAAAGGACATTGTAGAGAGGTAGGTACTGGTCTCTTCTCACAAGTAACTAGTGAGAGAACAAGAGGGAATGGCCTCAAGCTGCACCAGGGGAGGTTTAAACTGTACATTAGGAAAAACATTTTCACTGAAAGGATTATGAGACATTGGAACAGGCTGCCCAGGGTAGTGGTTGAGTCATCATTCTTGGATGTGTTTAAAAGCTGTATAGAAGTGGTGCTTGGGGAAATGGCTTAGTGGGGGACTTGATAGAATAGGGTTAATGGTTAGACTCTATGATCTTAGAAGTTTTTTCAACCTAGACAATTCTGTGATTCTATGATTCTATTCTATGGTTGCCCACACATAAAAGAACTTTCCTTTTCCTTTCGGAGCAGCTCTAAAGCATGCAAACTCTTTTCATGCAGTAACAAGATTAAACTGCTGTTCAACTGTGCATAAGCAATTGGTGCACCAATTTAGGGTACGGTTAGTCTGGAGTACACCTCTGCAAAAGCCTGTCATGGTGGTGAAACAGTTTACTCAGATCCATGAAGAATCCTCTTCCCAGGAGCTCTGGAGGGAGTGTGTTGCAATGGCACTCCTTTCCCCTTGGCCCCTCATTGCTTAGAGAGACATTCCATATGTAAAGGAAAGACTTAGATGAAGTAAAGTAGTTGCAGTAAAATAAATCTTCAAAAATTTTTTAATAAAAGTTGTTGGTTGATGATTTTTTCATTCATAAACCCATCCTATTCTCACTTTTTCGGAAGGAGTGCAAACCAGTGCATTAGTACTGTAAGAGTATTTTAACTGGTGAAGATTTCAGTAAATTGATATTAAGGCAGCATATTTAACTATTTATTCCACTTTAATTAAACACATATATATTTCTGGAGCATCCTTCTTTAAGTATCTATTAGCTTGCTTTTTAAATTTCATTTTCTATTGAAATCATTATTGGATTACAGTGTGATATTTAAACTGTACTTTGGTATCAACAAGCGGATGGAAAGCCAAATCAATGGTGGGCTGACTGTCTTCCATTTAAACCAGATATTACTCTGATTTCTGTGAAGTTGCAATTTTTATCTATAATCAGAATCAATCTTCTAGTTAAAATACTGTTTGCATCACTCTATCTTCTAAAAAAAAGATCTTAAATGACTTTATCAAAGATTTTATTGACTATTCTTTAGTAAACTCTTCACTATATACTATATCTTCCATTTTCAAATACATCGATGCAGTGACGCATTCTTCCTGTAATCACAGAAGGAATTACATCTTCTAAGTAAAGGCTAAACAAATCTGGCTGAACATCACATTTTAATTGGGTACCTTTTGTTTGCCATTAACTGTAAGTATGTGTGCATTAGACATTTATGTATTTGTATGAACACATATATGCATTTATAAATACACAAGTGCTCACAATAAGATAACAGAAAGTACTACAAGAAGTATGTGAGTTGCATAAAAGGGACAGGTTATCATCTTTCCTAGTCAAGGATTGTATTTCGAATAGTGGTGCCTTTAGAATGAACTTGAGAAGAGGCATGCATTTTTGCTTTCACAAACATAGGGAGAAAGGAAAAATGAAACACAATGATGAAGTTTCAATAGGCATGTGATGAGGTTCACTGCTAGAATCATAAACTTTACTTTGAAAGATAGGTGAAATGCATCCAGTTCCAAGTGTACTGCAGAATGATCTGTTCTGCACAGAGAGTTCTTCACTGATGGAAGGTACACGTATTAGATTAAACAAACAGAAGAAAAGGGAACCAGATGGCTGTAGTTCAGGCTTCTTTATTCATTTATTTAGTAATTCAATCCGCCAAACACCACCTGACTTTTGTTACAACTGTTTCATTCAACAGGCATATCTTCCTTTTTTATTGTTAGAAATACGTGTGATCCTTTCAAAAATTTTTTTCAAGACTTCAGACTTTTTAATATACTGATACTTTAAAAAAAAGTATAATACTGCCTAATAAATATGACCTGTAATACAAGTGAGCAAACTTTCAGTGTGTGATACAAGCCAAGCTAGAAAGTAAAATGAGATGCTGAAGAAGAATCCATTTATCTGGTTTCTCAGAGATTCAGATTTATAACACATAAGGCAGATGAATGTTCATATATATATATATGTATATATTTTGTACTGCATCATCCAATTCTTAAGTCTTTTGAGATATCTAAGACAAGGAAAAATGAAATTCATACTTCAGTGATGCCCTTAAAATTCTTTTTCTGCCTAAAAAAATGGAAGTATTGCTTATGACTTGTTTGACTGTATAGGACATGAATTTTAAATAGATTTTGTCTTTTCCTAGTTATCAATTTATCAAGCAGCATAGGACACCTTTTCTTTTGGAAATCAAGTTCAGAGAGATTGTCCTGGTTTGCATCCATGACAATATATATTTCATGATCTTTCATGTTTCAGATAGAGATAAAAGTACTACTGTCTTCTCCAGTTTTACGGTCATTTGCTCTAAGCCAGCTTCTTGAGCAAATCGAAACACCTATGCAATGCTTGATAATCTGAGGCATATACCATGAAGAAGTACTGAATATCTGAATATATCTAGACACTCCAACTAGTGCTTATTTTAATGTGAAAATCTATATGAAACTGAGTCAAGTATGCTGTATGATATAATTGGCTCACTACATCCTATTCTTTTAAAAGCATTCTTTATTATGCTAAGAGCTGAATCCCAGTAGGTGATTATTTCCCCTGAGATTAGCATATATTTTGAATCCTATTATAGATATAGTGATCTAGATCTTATGGCTGGGTTGTGGGTCTCATGATATATAGAATTTTTCTTAATACCTTATCTCTATGAATCAAATAGGTATGTTAGAATCTTATTAGTTCTTTTTTTTTTTTTTTAAACAGAAAAAAATGTCATTTCTCGTATGAGTAAGAAAAAAATGCTAAGTTGCTCAAAAATAAGGTAATAAAAATCACATTAAGTGAAATAAATAAAAAAAATCTCAATTCATTATCTGATTTTGGAGATATTTTTGACAATTTGGTGTGTGACTATTAAATAAGCTTTGTGATATTGAGTCCCATATCTGACTATTATGTCTTAAATCTCCAGCATGTTTAAAGTAAAAATAGAAGATGAAATACCAGCTACCTTCAGAAAAAATCCCAAACCAAACCTGAAATAAATATCTTGATGTTCAGCTAACTCAACAATTTGTTAATCCATTTTCTTTTCATTTTCAAACAGAATATATAGTAAAATTTGTTCTTAAGGCATGTATTTACTTTTTTTCTGCTTCAGTAAACTTAATCTAAATTTGAATTTTACTCAACAACTCATCCTCTTAGAATAACATAAAAATTATATCAAGTACTGTTAAGTGAAAGAATAAACAGCTAAGAATGTAAATCTACAGTATTTCTGAATGCTACTTTTGAATATATGAAGTGTTTAATAAATTATATCAAATATAGCACTAGATAGCTCTTACATTTGAAATATGACAAATATCTTCAACCACTTTTGATAGTCAATCTTCTACTTTTGAAAAACCTGTTCATGTCAATACAACAGCTTGTGTATGAGTAGATTGTCATAGATTTTTAATGTAATTTCTATATCTGATATATTTCATCAGAATGTGGTCACCTAGCCGTTGTCACAGACTTCCATAAAGTAGGTTTCTATAGCCCAGACAGGTCATTTAGTTTTGCATTTTATTAACTACAGTTGTACTTCGGCAGAATCTTCCAGCAGTTGCTCTCCTGAAACTCCTGTCCTTTAAGTAAACATTCTTTCTCCAGGAAAGTTTATACAGATTCTGTCAACTCATTCAAATATCATTCTACCTTTTACTATATGAAACAGTTATTACACTAACCACAGCAGGTACATGCATTGCTTCCTAGTCTCATTTTTTTCTTTAAATAATTATTTAATGGATTTTTTTCATAGACAAATGCAAGACATGAAATGACAGGAATTTCCAAGTGCATGCTTAATTTTGTTCATCTAACCTTTGGAAAATGTTAGGTCCTTCTGGATCAGAGTGTGGATGGAGCTAGAGAAAATTGAAGCAGAATTTGAGTAAGCAAAGGGTCATACTTTCCCCTCACAACTTCTCATCAACAGGATGCATCTGGATGGAGATGTACACATAAAACTGCCCTCCTTGGCTTGTCCTCTTCCCCTTGCACTCTTTCAGGTCAAATATATACACTGTTATATCCTCCTTTATGCTGGAAGAAAAAAAGAGTTCCTCAGCCTTCACTGTGAAACCACTTCTATGGTGCAGCAACTGAAAAAATTACCATGTTTTTCTTGTAAGGAAGACAGAAGGGAAAAGATAGTTTCAAAGTACAGTAGTTCTTGTTACCAGAGATTACTAGGATGACTAGTATTCTACATACTGTTTATTCAGTAAATATAATAATTACTATCTGTGGAAGAAGGCAGAAAACTATGCACAGTTGTACAGCTGCTGAATCAAGAACACATGTAAATCTGTGTTTATCTTTTGCTTGCTTCAAATGGATAATTTAAAACTGTATTTAAACTTAAGCAGAAGTAATAAGACTACAGGCATTAAAATCCATGTTTCACCAAAATGAAGCCTAGTTATACTTGCATAACACTGAGACTTCAATAAAAGTTAGCAATGTCACACCTCTGCCAGAAGTCATGTCACAATGGATTAATAAATTTTGGCAATTAATACTTCTGAGAAAATTTAAAAATACAACTTGGTAGCACTGCAATCATTAGAAGAAAAAAAAAAGAAAGAGCATTTGAAAAACCAAATCTTTCCATCTACCTGCCTGAAGATTTAAACTTTTGGAGCACAGTAAGAAACAACTTTGATATGTTTCATATTTTTAAAGATTTCAAATTACTTTCCATTGTTTAAAACTACTCAAATATTATGGTATTTTAAATATAATATATCTTAGTAACAAGATATTCAAATCATGGTATTAAATTGATTTTATTTCTAAAGGGGTTTTTTGGTATTTATATTTTCTATTTCTGTCAAAAGTGTGACGAACAGTGAGATAGTGTCTCTCAGAAGAGGCAGTAGAAGTCCAGTCAATATATCAGCAATACTCTGTTTATTATCTGTGCTAGCAGACTGTTTGTAGATCTCTAGGTAAGAACTAAATAGGCTTGGAAAGTTTTTGTAGTTCTAAAGTGAGACAATGTCTATTTAATACTTGAATAATTTGCCATGTTCCATCTCAACCTGTTATTGCTCTTGTTATAATAGTAAATGTTATTTGTCTGAACTCCCTTCAGTGGGGCTTATTTACATGACAAAAATATGTTCATGTTGTTAAAGTCTGCAGAAAGGGCTTTTTCATGTATTACATATGGAAGTTTACCATTACACATCAGTAAGACATATAATATCTCATTGCTTAAATGCCTCACACAGTAAATCATTTTCAAAATAGTGAGTAATGTACATACAGATGTTTTAATAAAAGAAATATTTCTTTGCAGAGCAGTTTTATAATTTCTTTGGGAAATAATTTTTAGTAAATGTAGAATTTTGTTTTTTAATTACCATATGTATTTATTTATTTAGAATCAAATTTTCTTAACTTCTATACAGATTGCATAGGACACCATATGAAACACATACTGTGGAGGGGAGTTCTACAAAATAGCTTTTTGTAAAGTATTGAAATATCCTTTTGATGCTGAGACTATTCCTAAAATTGTTTATACACTCTGTTCAATTCTAATGAGATACTTATTGACTGAAAATTGTTCTAGCAAGTGTTAATTCTGTGAACTGAGGCAATCAACTTTCAAAAGACAGGCAGTATCTACATAATTATGTAGACACTAATATGAAGAAAATAAGTGCATCTCTTTTTTTTTCCATTTCTTTTTTTTTTCCTAGAGAAAGTAAAAAAGTAGATGACAAGAAGCAAAATCATCTATTTTCTGTATCTCTGTTATGCAGGTAGATTTAAGTGCCACAAATCAAAGGCACTGGTGTGAACCAAATTATTATTTAAAGTGAAAACGGCTTATTAGTTTATAAACCAGATAAGAATTTGATTGACACAGTGCTACTTCCCATTTTATCTTTTTCTTTTTTTACATACACTTTTGTAATTTATTTCCAATTAAGTAAAGGAAAAAAGAAAAAGGATTTTCATGAAGACTAAGGATACAGTTTTCTAGTTTTATATTAAATAAACACGCTTTACTTAAGGTGTAGCACAGGAATTTACAAAGCATTTTTTTTTATTATTAATAAAAAGCATATCTGCTAGATTAGTCATAGAAAAATAGGCCAGTATATTTGCTGTCTGCTTTGTACAGTTTGTAGATTAACATAATTTGTGTATTGTATACACAAAATATGGGGAGTTGCTTTTGAAAATGGTTAGGAAACGGACAGACTTTTTGAACAGTACAGAGTGCAAAATTGTGAATGATTGAAAAAGTAGTCAACAATTCATATTGATACACATGCTAATTAATGCTTTGTTAGTTCATATATGCAATGAAACTGAATTAATCTGTGGGAGTTTATCATTCACAAGAATCAATAATAACACAAACAGTAATGTAGAAAGTCTACTGCTCTCCTTAGAGCTTGGCAACTGGTACTTTAGTTTTATCATACTGTTGGAATAATCTCCAAATAATCTTCTGTACAGTGTCACTGAAAATTTCTTGGTTTTGAGTAGAACTAATCTTATGTTATAGATCATAGTTATCTGTCTTTCCTGGGATTTGACAGAATGCAAAAGAAATAGATCTGTTTCTTTTAGGATTACATAAAATATCCTGTGTATCCTACAGTGAAACACTGTATGCATTGGATTCAATCACACTGAGTGTATATGAATAAGATTACTGGGGTTTTTTTATGAAGAATATAAAGTAAAACTAAGCAGTACTATGTCATACTGTGTTTTAATGATTCAGGTGGTCTTGTTTCTCTTTTGCATAAACATAGCAAAATTAATTTAGTTCTTGATTGAGATTTTCAATTAGATAATTACATAGCTTAGAATGTTTTGTGTTTGTGATCTTGAAGTTTTCTATGAAATAAGCAATTTGCTTTAGTTCTTTGATGACTTTTGTCTTGTCATTAATGCTTTTTCTTTATTATGCAAGATATAGTATGTCATTATTGGGAGTGCAATTTATGCCAAATATCAATGGTAATTCACTTTTACAGTGCTTTGGTAAATGAAAGCATAAAATACATATTGATCATGACTTAAAAAGTAGGGGAAACAATTTTACTGCTCTTTTTCCCCATGTACTATTTTGCTGAAGTAACAACACTGTTAATTCCACTTTAAACTGGTCATAGTTTGGGAACACACATAATTATCACACTAATCTGTATGATACATTAGGCTACACAGAAAATAGTACAGTGTATTGTAATTCTAAAATAACTTGGTTGCATTGAATTCTTCTTAAACCAGGTAAGTAGAAGAAGTTAGACTTTAAGCAAGTTGTACCTGTAAGCTGTATGTTTCTCCTGAAGGTTGTACTGTCAGTCATAGTCCAGGGGTTCAGAGAACAGCACAGTTACCTGGATGTCTAGTTGGGTTTTTTTGCAGTTCCCTGGATGGATCTGCTCACTTGACAGTGAAGTACTGCAGCATAACCCTAGTCCTCAAAACCATCCATACTACCTTCCAAAGGGCCAGTGTGTTTGCTTCTATCATTTCCCATTTTGTTGACAGATAAAGTCTTTCAGGCTGAGCTCCCACAGAGCAGTGTCCAGGTCCTGTCCCACTGAACACATAGGAATATAGATATTAAGAAGGATCTGCTCAGGGTATTTGCATTACATACTTGCAGCTATAAAATCACATTTATTTTCTCAAGCCTTGTCAGCCTTGCTTAACATATTATGGTCTACTGAGATGCTGTACTTTAAGAAAAATTTTTAAGTGTTGAAAACTATTGTGAATTTGTTAATTAGTAGAAGTTTTGTATAAGTCACATTATTCCTCTTTGCTGTGCTTCAGCTGATTTCTGAGTGAAGCTTAAGACAACTGTTTTGATGTAAAATTCCAGAATAGAGTTGCTCTTGATTACAAGAGATCCATCTCTTTTGCATAATTTCACTACAGATTCTTTCATCCTTTTTTCTTTGAAAGGAAAGGAAACAGTCAAATTTTTAAAAATCTGATGTAGCAAACTTCAAGGCTAAAAGCTGTGTTAAAGGTTGACAGTGCAGATCATCAAAGCTTTAATTAAACAGCCTTTGTGTTTTAATTAAGAATGACTTGCAAAGGGGAAACAATGGATCCTAGCACTTTCTCTATTCTGTCTTATCATTCTTCAAAGTACTTATTACTTCTGATTCCCACTATGTTAGTGCATTAAAATGTGCCAGAAAACAGTTCTTCGGCTTTGAGACCAGCTGGTACCATATGGCTTCTTCCATAAAGCTAAGCTTTCTTTCACCTCAAAGAAGGGTGACCACAAGGGTAAGTACCTGCTTGAAATGTTCCTTCACCTGTATTAATCCCTGAGATATATGGATACACATTTTGGAGACTGCTATTTTGCTTGGGTTAAAATTGTGCCTAGGACTGTACTAACAGAATCACAGAATGATGGGGTTGGAAGGGACCTCTGGAGATCGTTGCGTCCAACCCCTCCGCCAGAGCAGGATCACTTAGGGCAGGCCACACAGGAACATAACCAGGTGGGTTTTGAAGGTCTCTAGAGAAGAAGACCCCACAGCCTCTCTGGGAAGCCTGTTCAGGGTCCAACCTCCCTACTAAAGCAAGTTCACCTAAAGCAGGTTGCAAAGGAATGTGTCCAGGAGGGTTTTGAAAGTCTACAGAGAAGGAGACTCTACAACTTCTTTGGGCAGCCTGTTCTAGGGCTCTGTCAACCTCATAGTAAAGAATTTTTTCCTCAGGTTCAGATGGAACTTCCTGTGTTCCAGTTTGTGTCAGTTGCCCCTTGTCCTATCACTGGACACCACTGAAAAGAGTCCTGCCCCATCCTCTTGACACCTACCTTTTAGATATTTATAAGCATTTATAAGATCCCCTCTCAGTCTTCTCCAGACTAAACAGCCCCAGGACTCTCAGCCTTTCCTCCTAAGAGATGTTCCTAGTCCCCTGGTCATCCCTGTAGCCCTCAGTTGGACTGCCTCCAGTAATTTTGAATCTCTTTTGTATTGGGCAGCCCAGAACTGGAAACAATATTCCAGATGTATTGTAACACATTTTGAATTTGCTTTTGTTTGCTTTTTATTTATTTATTTTGGAAGTTCTACAGCTAATTTTCCATTTTGAGAGAGAATGACAAGTCCATGCTTTCACATATCTGTCTGAGATAGATGCTAAGAATACAAAGTTTTAGATGAACCAGAAAAGACTTCATTAGGCTTAAAGGCAGTATTCTTCTTTACTCCATAATGATAAATATCACAAAAGTGTAAAGATAAAAAAAAGACTGTACTGTCACAAATATTGCAGATGTAAGGGCTTAAGTTTGTACATCAATTTCAAGATTAATTGTGTCCTACTTAGATATGCATAAAAGTAAAATTATGCACATATATCCTCAGAAAAATGGGTTTCAATATGCTTACTTAGTGTCTCTTGCTTTCTGTCCCAAAATAACACTTATATAATTGCTAGCAGTAATAATTACCAAAGTATGATAAATATAATTATATTTTGCTTCCCCACCTTAAAAAAAAAATAAATTAAAAAAATTAAAATTTATTCCGGGGAAAAAAATAAACTACTTCAGTCTTTTAAAGATGGTCACTTGACATTACCCATTTTTGCCATTTGAAATAAATACACTAAATATCTCTAAGAGTTTAGAAGTATTATTTAAATTTGTTTAAATAATGCATGAAGCTTCACAAAACCCAAGAAGTTTTAAACATCAGACTACCTGATTCCAGATAAATCCTTTCTGTGTTGCTGAGATTATGGTATTACAAATTGCCTTGATTACATAGAGTCTAATTCAAAATATCAAGTCAAACATTACCTACACCAATAATATTCAGAAAAGTCTGCCTGTAAAGTTGAAAGTACCTTGACATTGTTTTGTTCTATTATATATTGAAATTATTTGTTTCTGAAATGGTCTTGCCTTGTCACAGATGTTCTTTTTAGAGAATATTTTACTCCTCAGTGATTATATTTAATGTTCATTAAAGTTCATAGATTATTTACAGGAAGTTCCAGGAAAATAAATCCTTTTGCTGGTGTGGAATGAGCTGTTGCTTGATGGATCTAGGGTCTCTTTTCTTATGTTTCCATGATCAGAGTTGTTACCTATCAAGCGAAAGGAATAAGGAGCTTTCTTGCATCTTTATTCTAGGATAGTTCCCTTCAATACTTTTCTTTGGCAAATCTGAGG
Organism: Actenoides lindsayi; assembly: GCA_025331215.1. Lineage (NCBI taxonomy): Eukaryota > Metazoa > Chordata > Aves > Coraciiformes > Alcedinidae > Actenoides > Actenoides lindsayi. The sequence goes on from WTSP01011377.1 coordinate 50,080, forward strand.
TCTATAAAAAAAGATCATTTTTTCTGTCTTTCTCTTTTATATCTCTAGGAACTTGTGATATAGTGATATTTCCTGTGACTCATGATCATTTCTTTTTTTTGCTTTATCATGTATTTCTCATTTCAGGGATTTCCTAAAGGATTGTGAGAGAAGCAAATTATTAGTAAATTCAATTTGCAGACAACATTTTTTGAAAAAGCAACCTGAGGGCATACTGTATGAAATTACACTTCTAGAAGTTCAAAACTGTGAAGTGTAGAATATCAACAAAGTATATCCCATTTGTTTCCTGTGTTAGAGCAGCCAAGCCTGAATCATTGGTCTTACGAAGGTCAATAAAACAGCATTCATTACCTGGATAAGTGAGACAGAGCCATCTGTCAACTTCATCTTTATAAATAAATAAAATTTCCCAAAGGAGACACACACAGACACACACACACAGACACACACACAGACAAACAAAACAAAACAAAACAAAAAAAAAAAAAAAAGGAAACTAGCTTATTTAGACAGTTAAAATGACCCTGAAAGTAACTTTGCCTTCATACACACTGTGCTGTCAGTCACCACTTTCCTACTGTGAGGCTGCTCCCAGGCATTTTACAAAAGCTTATTTAATTAAATGTTTCTTGAAAATGGTTTAACTTGAATTTAACCAGATTCAAAATTGAGTAAGGGCATTTGTGACAAAAGTGTATAGGATCAAGCCTTTGTCTAGGGAAACTAATGAATTTTTTTATATGTGAAATTCCGTTCTTTCTTCTGTGGGACATGACCTTCAAGAAAATTTTTCATGAACAAGAAATAATTAATACACAATTTGGCAGCTATGAATCGCCAAGCTATATGGTATTACATGCAAGAGTACTTTGCCATATCCCCTGTTGAAACTTCGTGTCTTGAAGAATATTAAATTAATCTGTTCAAAAGAAGAAAGGAAAATTAGGACACACGGTTGAATGAGGGCAGTCTTTAGAATCTTGACTCTGCTTTTTTATATGGGTTTGGTGTTATATGAAACACACATCCCCCTAGATTTCACTTTTGCTGATGATTTGGTATATGATGATACCAATAGGTGTAACTATTTCATCAAGCTGGGTTTACTGTGTTCTTTGAAGAAAGACACTGTCAGATGCAATAATAGTATATCAGCAGTATTGTTTTGTTGTACTGTTTCATATTGATGATTATTATAGTACATTTATTTTAGAATTGTAAGCAAGGAACAGCAATATATAATTTTTTATTTTATTAACTATAATAGGTTAACTATTAAATCCTGGACAAATATTTTTTCTTATCTGCTTCACTTCTGTAGAACAAAGATAAACAATTTTAGTTAATTACAGGGAAGTTATTTAAGAATCAGTGGGTTTTTAACACTTTGCAAATGTGAAGTATTGCCTCTGAGTTAAATTGTATGGTTGAAAAAGAAGCATTTTTATTTGTGTTGAATATTAGACCTAAAAATTGTGGTCATCAAACAGCATGAGTTATATTTAAAAACCCCACATTTCTCACATTAGTATTTTTTAAAGGTACATGCCTGTCCTACTCAGTGCATGACAGATTTGAAACTGATATACACTCTTATTAACAGAATCATCATACTTATAGCTACATTTACTGATATGTATTGTAAGGAATCTGAAATATCTTGTTTGTTTTACTGACTGCACCCTGAGACTTTTTTTAAAAAAGGATTTTGAGAACCTTTTAAATGTAGTTAACAATTTTCCACAAACATTTTAATCTGGCTTTTAGTCTTTTATGAAGGATATCAATAATCTCAGTTATCTTATATCATACTGTTATGGAAGTTGGCAGCACTACCTGTACCTTTGCAGGGACAATGTTATATATGCTAAACTGCTTAAGCTGTGAGTGCCAACCTTTAATATGTCTTCTGCTGCTGAACTTTCCCCCAAATCCCTCATGCTGGAGAATTTGAAAATCAGAATTGGTTTCTTTCCATAATCTTTCTACTGCTTTCTGAAAGAAAAATGAACCAGTTTCCTTAGAACACTGTATTGAAGTTGAAGAGAAAAACGTGCTTCCAGAAATCTTTCCTTTCATTATGAACTAACAGTAAAACATTGCAAACTATTTTCCACTTTCAAAATCTTTTCCATGGTAACCTTTCCTTGCTTTCATACCATACTCTACTTTGCAATTAATTCCAGTGGGAATCAGCTTTCTGATAGCCTCAACTCAGCACTTCTGAACATATTACTATAATAAATTACAGTATATCTAATTTTAAAGATCAAAGCAAAAGATCAACTAATTCAGTAAACCGGCCTTCAAGAGTGTAAAATACTGACTTCCAAATCGTATTGGGAATGAATCTGACATCTTGCTTTATTGGTTGTGTGAAGTCATCTTTTCCATACTTGAATAGTTCTCTGCATAGACTGCTGAAACAACATTTTTTTTCTTGAATATCTTACATAGGTGCTGAAATGTATTTTGCAGTTGTTCAGAGATGTTTGACAAAGATGAAGATGAGAGGTCACACTAGAAAGCAGGATAAAAAAAAATTAAAAAATTAAAAATTAACTTCTTATTACTTTTCTTGCCAGTTATATTACCTTACAAACCAGGAAGCTATTTCACCAAAGCTCTTCACAGCTTGCTTATCAGAGTCACATATTCTGAGAGGAAAGACAGATTTTTGTTGTGGCCACCAAAATAGAGAGACAGTCAGTCATCAAAGGAAGTGAATTATTACTGTACCTCCAAACTGAATTTCATTTAAGAACACCGCAGGGGCCAGTTAGCAGACTGGGAACAAATAGGTAGTATGGATATAAGTGCCAGGGACTTACTTTCATTGAGATTAAAAAAATTGCATTAGAGAGATTTCTTTCATTTATGTCTCATTATATCATCTTTTTATAAAATAAGCTAATGATTTCAGTAGCTTTGTTAAAAAAAGAAATCTCAACTTTGTACACAAACCTTCAGCCAGTGGTATTAAACACCTTTGTTATATCAGTAAAGGCTAAGGTGTGACCCAGGGGTTTTTGCCTATGTTTCTGTTGTGCTTGTTGCATCGCACTGATAATATCCATAGGCTAATAATTTCTCATCAAATGAAAAATTTAGGGTGCTCAGCACTCCTTGAGCACCCTAAACCATATAAATTTAATTTTGAAATACATTTCATTCTCAGAATTTAAAAAGAAGAATTAAGTTCCATCATTGGAAAAAAAGATTGACACTAACCTTTCTGGTTTGTTTGTTTTGAAAAAGGTTTCACAGATACCTGCTTCTGATACCTAGAGAGGAATGATATGATTCAGTGCTCTTGAGTTCCTTTCCATGTTTTGGTAGAAAATATATTCCTGCAGACACACAGTCACATTTCTTTTTCTCCTAAACTTGATTATTTTGTCTCTTGCCCAAAGTTTCATATTTCTAATAGCTTTTCCACTTTGTTTCTTCCCTTTTCCTCTCCTCCCCCCTTAATATTTTACTCTTTTGTAAATTACCTTGGTCGTACCAAGCATTTCCAAAAATCTCAGTCACCATGCTCGGTAACTAGTCTTGGATAAACTCTCTTACTTTCCCCAGTCTTTTGCTAAATTCATCATGATACTTGCAGTTCTTTCTCTCTATTATAAAATTTTCCAGACTCTATATAACTGTCTTCTCCCAGTCCGTTTCTTATGGTGCAGTCCATTCCAGTTGTTGTCATGGCTAGTCTTCCTCTTTAAAAACAGTTTCCTTGTCCTAAACTATTTCTTTAAGTAAATCTACAATCTATTCTTCATAACCACTGGAAAAGTTGTCATTCTATAATAAACTTTTTCTTTCTTTTTCATTGTACTGAAATGTGCTGTTTATTTACACATATGGAGAGAGACAGGAAAAACCCATGGAAACCAACAACCAACGAACCAAAAAACTAAAAAAAGCCTCAAACCAGTTACAAAGTCTGACAAAGTATATGGCTATAAACCAGAATCTTATCACAGGAGTGAACAAGCCTCTTATTAGGCAATGTTATTGATCTTGTGTATAATATAAAAAAAAAAAAAGTTATTTTACAATGGATTCAAGATTTATTTATAATGAAATCCTAAAGATAAAATAGAGTAACAGGAAAAAAATCCACATATTTTATAGTGTATTCAGAAAGTTTAGAAGCATTGCATGATGCCTTTTAGTTTGCCTTAGAGGAGGATATTTTTGAGGTAGTATGTACTCCCTTGCAACAAGTGTTAAAAGATGCCAGAGACAGAGTTCCTTCAGTATTTGATAGGATTTTTGGAGCAATTAATGAATCAATCTTTGGGATGACTTTTTAGGATGTAGCCTTGGCTGTGACAGAAGGAGAAACACTGGTGGCATGGGGAAGGAAGCTGCAGCCTCTCCTCTGCCTCCTTCCTTCATGTAAGTGCGTTTTACTCATTGACAGGATATGCACCTTACCTGTAGAGTCCTACCAGAAGCCTGGTTACACAAAGCGTGGTGTATGGCTAAGGAGATGTTTGGCATCCTTTTTTTGTCTGTCAGATACTCAGTATCCCAGCTAAAGTAAATCTACTAGAAATTACAAGAGATGGTATGGAATGGGGGGAAATCACAGGGAATGGTATGGCACATAGAAATTGTATACAGGATGACTCACCAAATAAATACTAAAGAATCTTCAAAACTCTTCCTTTTAAATTCACCAGATTTAATAATGACTTAGTGTGTTGCCCCCTTGATCCAATCATTTGCAGATCAATTTTAGTGGTTTGGGAAGTGTATTACAATTGTGTGATTTGGAGGTTCTGTCTTTAACTGAAAACCAGACTACTGAATGCTAGACATCTGTGTCAGGACAAAATACAAATTATTGAAGGAAAAAGACATATATTTCAAGGATAGCAGTTATGTGGTAATCTGTTCTTGGTCTCTTTCTTCTTGGGCTGTGCAAAAACAAGTTACTACAGCCTTGGGGCAATAGTGACATGTTGTCTGTGACTCCAGCACTACTGATGGGAGATATTCCCATAACTGATAAATAAAATGTAAACCTATTAAATTACCGGTGGATTTTAGAACACCACAGTAATCTAAATGTCTCTCCTAGTACACAAGCTATGCTAATATTATTGCAGACTGAATAACTGTTCTGCTTGTTGGAATGGGACCTACCATCTTTCTTCAGATGAAAATGTTGATATTAGTAAATGAGAATAAATAAGTTCTTTCTGTTAAATGAGTGTTAGGGAGCTGAAAATAGAAAAGATGCGTTAGAAAGAGGAATTCACAGAAGGGATATTAGAGAACATACAATTCTTTCAGGAGCAGGCAGTTATGATAAGATGATGATACCAGAACAAGTTGTAAGGGCTTCCTCAGTAATCTTCTCCACTCCAGCATAGAGATTTTAACTTCCCAGCAGTGTCAAGCTTTGTTTAGGGAGAGTGAAAATGTTGTGCTTAACATTCAGTCAGGCACAACTTAAAATATTAGAAGCATTATTTATGATATGTCTGTGCTTGAACCAATATATGAGGATATTATTAGATATGGTATATCTGAGACAGGAGTTACATGAATTTGGGTCATGATGAGTTAAACTTATCTCTGATAAAATAACTGGGAAAGCAACTCTAGGGTAGGCTATTCTCCAGGCCATGGCTTAAATCACACACACTTTTTATCCTCACATAATTAATTTGCTAACTACTTACTTCATCTCTCATGTGTTGCTAATCTCTTTTTGAATTTCCCTAATCCATGTTGCGTACACTTAAAAATTGCTTACATACAAAGTTCTGTTAAAAAACAGTTCACAGTTAAAATGATCTGTCATTATAAAGTGTATTTCAAACATACTTTCTGCCATTCAGCTAGACTGTGTGCTTATTTTAAGGCAAAATAATTTAAGAGGCAAGGAAAACAAAAAGGTGATTATTCAGAAAGTCAAGGATATTCAAACTGGATGGAGAAAGTTAGCTTGGAAGCATTTTGGATGGTATTTCAATCTTTTCTGAAAAGGTCATTTATTTTGTAGAGTAAAACACATTTCAAAATTAACTTATGACTTAATATGATAGCAAACTCTACCTACAGTATGTCACAGTTACTACGTTCAAAGAACACCTGAATATTTGTTATCATTGTGAGAAGAACCTTTCGCTTTCAAATGTCTGAATTGTTCCACAGTCTAATAGAGAGCAGAAGGGAATAGATGGGAGGAAAAAAAAATCTCCTTTAATGGTCAGGAAGGAAAGCAGAGTAATTGGAAGAAAATAAATGTGAAATGGAAAATGAAGGCTATTTGGGAAAGAACTGTGAAGTCCAGTATAACTGACTGCAAATAGCTTCATGTGACTATTGACTGTGAGGGGCTGAAAACTTGCTCCAAGTCTAAATTAAGAGCTTTCTGTAAGCAAGGGGAAGATCTTTCTGACTTTATTAGGCTTTTTACTTACTTTACTAAGAAACTTAGATATTGTAATACTAAACATTACATATACAACTCTGAAGTGTGAAATTTATGAACGTATGTTTAGACCTTAATTCCATATATAGTGTACAAGATTCAGTGTATTAGAGAAATGAAATTCAGAGTATTTAGCACTTGAATTATGGATGGTTATACTAATTAGTAGAAAACACTACAAAGAATGTATAGTTAAAATTCTGAATAAGATAAATATATGAATATATATAGAGAGATTTATGCATGTAGGCATGGCTATAAGTACATCATGAGAGTGATTCCTACATTTATTTGACTGTATTATGCTATCTTTCCTTTTCCTTATGGGTATGTTGCTGCTGTGCACTGTAATGAATTCAAGCTTGTCTGTACGCATAACATGTACTACAAGAAGTCCCTCTGGGGATTTAACTTTCAGAGCATTGAACTTGTAAAACCTAACTGGAACTAGAAGGCAGAGGAGTACGTGAAAAGTGTCAGTCACTCAGGAGAAAGGCACCCTTAGACATGTATGATATGGTCTGAAGAAAGCATGTACAGCTACATTTGCTACACCTTCTCAAATGTTTGTTGTATTTTTTTTTCCTTTACAAATCCACTCTTACATCCTGCTGAATTAGACTTATCTTTAATGTTTAATAATCATTTTAGCCTAGCAGTGCTAGATTACAGGGAAAGCTGTATGAATAAGAGAAACTAGGAATCATATAATAGGAGAGAAAAAGTTGTGGGTTATTCATGAGTTCAGTGGAATTGCAGGATTGATAAACCTGTTAGTACCTTTAAAGCTACAATAATTGATTTCCATGGTAAGAACATTGCTCGAATTTTGATAAAATGCAAATCTGAGTCCTGAAAATTTGCAAAAATGATTCTAATATTTACTTCTGAAAATATGGCAGTTTGAGTGATGATTTCTAGTAGTCACAAAATATATGGAACTTTGATATAGGTTGTCAAATAAATGGAAATGCTAAACTCTTATTTCTGAGTAAGGTATTTGAATACTTTTTGAGCATCTTGGTGTAAGAATCTCTGAACTTCATTTTATGATCTCTAGAATGGCAATGATATTGTTTAATTATCTCCAAGACACACATGCAAACACACACAAACATATATGTATGTTCATATTTAAAATTGCAGTCTATGATACTAAGTGTAATAGAGAGGAAAAAGAGTATAAATAATTGGAAAGATTTGACTTTTTTTTTACCTTTAGAGGCATAAATATTAATGGTATAATACAGTTATATATGTGAAGAAATATTTCTTTGAGAAATGGGATGTAATTACTTGT
>WTSP01011379.1:0-25227 GCA_025331215.1 Actenoides lindsayi
GACAGTGCAGTTAGTTAGAAGAACTGAGCTGAAAAGTAAAGTCACTGAACAGAATTAGTTCTGTTCTCACTCAAACCAGGACATGTGGCTCATGAGATTTCCATATTATACATTATAGTTCTCCAGGAAAAAATAGAGATGTCTAGGACCACTGCTATCCAAAAAACCTAACACAGTTTTCTAGTATGTAAGACCTCCTACCTTTCCTGGTAAGTCAGTACTACCGAGTGCTACTATGAAGGTCTTCTACATTATTCAATGCATTTTATCTTGTGGATTGTTTTTTTTTTCAGAAAATCTGTATAAAAAATTATAAGTGATTATCTAGCAGAATGATGGTCTGTTCCTCACTGCAACTTTACCTGGATGCTTTTATTCAAAAAGAGAACTCAAAAAGGAAAGGAAGGAAAAAGTCCTATGCCTGAAAGTTATTTGGACAAATTTTTGAGAGATTTATTGCAATGCTACATAAAAGCCTAAGATTCGTGTCTGCAGGAAATTAGCTATGCATTCCAAGGGCCATTATAAGTGGAAATTCAGAACTAAGTCTTCTCTAATCTACTCTATGAAAATGCAAGACTAGAGAAACTTCCTGTCTTTCATCCAGTCCACTTAAATAGAAAAAAAATTTGACAAATAACATCTTTTTTAATCTTCATGTGCAGTAAAAGTTCTTTTAGTGTCTGTCAAAGTCTAATTAGCTGCCTGATTGTATATCTGAGTCTTTAGGGTAGATGTATAAAGACACTTCTTAAAGAGGAGCTTGGACTCATCCATTAGATGCTTTTTTCTGTTTCTGAGGACACTCTGATGTCTCTTCTAATGCTCACAGAGTGTTACAGTCCTCTGCAATAAAATACGTAAGCACATATCTTGTTCCTATGTCTATAATGAGTGGAAGAGGGGATAAATGAAGTAAGAATAAGGTATGTTTGATGGTATGTCAGTGTTGGGAGTAAAGGGAAAAATTTAAGGTGTCACTTCTAATATAACTGTTTCTCCTGGGTACGTATTGATACCACCTCTCCATCTTACCCAGGTGTTTCAGAAGAGCCCTGACCTGAGCCCCAGCAACCTGCAGCACCTCAGAGCAATGATGGGGCTCTCTACACATCACTCAACACCGTGAGGCAGACTTCATCCCCCCATTGCCTCCCCTGCTGAAAGGCACTCCCTTCCCTGCCCACCGAAGTGCTGGGAAGGAGTAGGTCTCCTTATGTCTGGGATCATTGGTATCTCTGGATTAGGGGAGTGTGTGAGGGGAGGGAATTGTCATAAGTCGGGCAATTTTGCATGCTCTCATGCAGCTTGCAAAAGCATCATGCAACAAGGCTGAACAAATCTACAAATGTGACGAGCAGAAAAGATCACTGTCTCCCTTAGCAATGCTCCTACCTTGGGGATACAAAGGCCCATATCCCATCACAAATTTATAATTTGGTTAAACGTTTCTGGATCTTATTTGCCTTTTCCCCAAAGTGCAGATGGTATATGTGATCACATCTAATCTGGCACCACAACCCATGGAATTGGGAAGCATGTTGCACCTGCATGTCAGCCCTATATGGGCAGATCCCTGGCTAACCCTGAAATCACAGAGGCAGACATGTGGCAGTTGAGGCTGAGTGCAGAATGGAGAATGTAGGAGACAGAAAGCCTTTTTTTTCTATTTTCCAATGTATAAGAAGTAAATAAGCTTGTTTTGTACTATCTTGCTAATGCTTTGCTAATTGCTAATTACTTTGCATGGTATTCTCTTAAATTCTCATTAAGATTTAGACATGCACACAAAATTCTATTACAACTGTTTTTGAGATGCCTACCAGCTAAAATGCTTTTAGGGGAGTCACAAGTAAAGACTCTGTCCAGCACAGGGTAAACAGACTAACTAACGGATTACCTGTTACATTTACTGTGATTCAGCTTTTCTTCGGTATATTACCATAAAAAAATTTCTCTGCTTTAATACGTCCCTGTTACCAGTCTCCATTAGTATACATGGCACTGGTATAACTAAGATCAACATCAGTCACACAGCTTGCAAAAAAAAGTTCAGCTCATTCTTCAGAAAATGGATTCCTGTAGCAGTGCATTGGAAGATAAAAACAGTTGTTAACAAAGAAAATGGAAACTAGTTTCCAAAACTACGTAAATTTAATTTTTCATTCTCCATGAGTTGTTGAAACTGGTTTGTGGTGATTTCAAGCAACTTTTTTCTTCATTTTTTAGGTTAATATATGCCTCGTCAAGACAGACTGATAATTTGTTGTAGTTATTGCAGCCAGTCATGAGAAAGGACCACATAGGAATGTAAGCTCTAAAGCAACCTTGGCATGACTTATTTGCCAAGGTCCATATGAGGCAAGTTAAAATCAGAAGGTTTATATTTGCTACTGAACAAACTTACAAGTTAGTTACCACTAATGAAGACCATTCCTATTAACAGATTCCACAGATATATCCTGAGGCAGTCTGGATGAGGTGTATGGATCTGTATGAAATGATAGCCCGTGACTTCTTCTGAAGAGCTGACTGGTATATGTTCACATCATACATGCAGTGGTGATATGTTCTGAAGCACTATCAGAAATGGGAAAAGACTGGATCAGAAAGTTTATGATATCATGCACAACTAAATAGAGCTGGCTATCATACAACTTTATGTGTGATGATCAGTAGCATGGCTGAGTAACAGATGGGTGGTATAGATGTTAGAAAGGTTTGTGTTTAGGCAACCCATGGTAAGCCAGCTAATCTACTTCACAGATGTCCTTTCTTTTGCAGCTGATTTTTCAGATGTCCCTGAAAATTCAAAGTCTGATCCAGGGCTACTCCTAGATACACCTGATAGGACTTGTATTTCATGTTGCTTTTACAAAGTGATAAATCCAGTGTTCAACAAAAGCACTGTGAAGACGTAGTATGATGGTTGTATTGGGCCAAAACCTACCACTGGTCCTAGAATAAGACCAGATTGTTCATCTCGGAAATCAGAGTTATATCTAAGATAAGCTGGCAGAGCACTTATAGCATGAAATGGATTTTTTTTTTTTTTACATAACTTTAGAGAAAGTGATATATTTATTCAGACAATATGAGACTAATAGATTTATTGGCTAAGGTAACTGCTATAAAATTCAGCATCTGAAAAATAAGACAGACTAACAGGTAGTTGTACCTGAGATGTTGAAAAGGGATACTCTTCCTAGGATGGCTATAAAACATTTGAGTATTTCTAGATAAAAGACCTTGTCCAAACAAAGGGAAAATGTCTACAGTATATTAAGCCTACAAGTTCAGCTAGAGTTATCAGTGCCAGAAGGGCAGTGTGTGCATTGCCAAAGAAGGTCTAGCTTAAGGGACAAGGGCCCCACATACAGTGGTATTTTAAGACATTTTATTATGACCTGTAGCTGTCAAAGTGATAAGGTATTTTTGAGAAAGGGCATGACATAGCTTTCATACATGAGTGTAACTACATGTAAATATTGACTGCTATGTATCCATTCAGATACCAAAAAGCTGTGAAATGGCACTAATGAATGAAATCTGCAGAGATTATTATGTCAGTTAAATTTAAAGACAGATCTGAAAACTGTGAGGTTGTAGGGATCCTGGATTTGCAAGGCTCTGTTTGTTTGGTGGAAACATTAGCTGTAATCATAGAGTTTTAACTGACTGTTAAACACTGTTCTCCTTTTTTCTAGATAGTTTATTGAAAACAGGCCTGTGACATATGAAATATAGTCCAGTACTTTCATGTGGGCATGTGCTGAAAATGCCTATCTTATTTTCCTTCTGGAAAGACTCCAGAAAAACAAATTAAAAAATTAACAAATTTGTAAAATAGGGCTTCTAGACATCTTTTTCTTTTCTTTTCTTTTTTTTTTTTTTTTTTTCTCCACTAAAAATTGGAAGTATTACTGCAGGATTTTCCAATAAAGAGAGAAAATGCCGTAAAATAGTAAATAATAGGTACAGAATACATTCCAGCTAGCAATTTTTATAGAAACTGTAGTTTCTTCTCAGGGCTACACTGAGCATGGCCCTTCCTTGATAGCTGAAAGAAAACTTACCATGGGGCTTGGAATGCACTGACAAAGTGATTTGAGCAGAAATTGAATTATCATAAAGTTAAACACTTCCAGAAAAGAGTGTATCTATATCAGTGTTCTATTTTTTATCATTGATAAACTGTTAATATGTTTATCTTTCTTTTTGTTTGAAGAGATGAATTAGGTTTGTCCCTTTTAAACCTGTTGGAACAACAAAAAAAATGAAGCTACACCGGATTTATCTTTCACCAGAGCTAATGAATTCAGCCTGCTTTTTAGGTAGCTGAAAGAGACATCTAGGTCTATGTATGCTTCCGCAAATAAAAATCCAAGTATAATGCCAAGTCAGATGACCTGTGTGGAAAGATATTGCTTAATATTGTCTTACTCAACTGTATGTGAAGAAATGAGGCTTCTTGGTTGGAAAATAGAGAAGTAATGAAAGAAGGGAAATTCAGAAAAGCCTGTTCAGAGACAGTGGGCTTTTGGGGTGGAGGTGTTGGCTGAAACGTAAGAAAGTGTTTGTTTCATTGTATGTTTAAGACAGAAGGATTTTGTACATTTTTACCATATGCCTCACCCTCAGAACTTGGTAGGAGGCAAGGTCTTTTCCTGCTGTTCCAACCACATTAGAGGTGAACTTTTCTATTGCATTTGTGCTTCCCACTGTTAGTCTTCAGCAATATTATTTCTATTCTAACTAGAGCTCTTTCAAAGTCACCCAGGTCTAGTGCTATTTTTCCTCCTAATTGAAATAACCCAGCAAAAAAGCCACTCCGGTTAGAAGGGCTACTGCTGTAGCTTTATAATAACATTTTTTGTATAACATCTTTCACCATGTGCCTAGCAAACTGCATGCATCCTTGAAACACTAAGAAAATGTCAGTTGCCTAAGTGTCTTTAAATTACCCAGTACAGTTGAAGAAAGGAACTCACATTAACATTTTATTATGAGAATTTTGGATGGACAAATTAATGAAATTCTAGTTTTCTGAGCCAAATGAGAAGACAGGCTTTGTGTGAAGTAACTACCTGCTGATCAAGATGAAACCAGCAGCCTTAGCTCAGAAAGGGACAGTTCAGATAATGAAGCACTGACAACAGATACATCCCTTCCTTTCATGAGTTTATATTCTGCATGCCACTAAATTTCTGGACAACTCAATATATCTCTTCTACTTTCCCTCCTTGTCACTGTTATGGGCCTAGTGAAGAGAATTTCCTCAAAGGTTGCAAGAAGCCATAAGTGTCTTCTGATGACTTAGCCAGAAATCAGTGCAGCATTACATGTCCTGTGGAAAAATATATGAAATTCCTAAACTCAGGAGTTATTAGAGAGTTAGCTTAAAATCTCCTCTGAAAAAGGACAATAACCCCAAGTCAAGCTAGATGGATACAAACGAACTCCCGGAGAGAGGTGCTACTAAATAGTCTCTAACACTGCTTTTTGCAGAGTGGTTTTTATTCTTTCTTATTTCTACTAGGGATTGAAGACATAGGTAAGGCCTAAGTCTGGGAAATTTTTTCTTCAAAAAGAGAAGAAAGCTCTACTTTGAGGATGAAAGAACTCTTAGATCCTCAAGGTTTTGGATCCAGGATCCACATGAAATCCTGTGGCAGAGCAAGAGGATGAATCCAGATTTCCTAACTCATGTCTAAGGCCTCAGAACTAAACCATCCACTCATTTTCACATTTTTCTTGAAGCTATGGCCCTGCCAGATGCTGCTTAATGCATGAGAACCACAGGCAGCAGTGATATGGCTATTCTCAAGCAGCCTACATAAGCAGCCTGCAGATCAGGGTGGAGTTGGCTTAGATTAAAATCTTTGGAATTTTAGGGATAGACCAGAGAAAGCACAATTAGTGCGGTCTTACTGGGACTCACTAGTGTGCCATGTTGTTAACCTGCCAGGCATAAACCCCACTTTATTGTTAGGAGTTTGTAATTCCACAAAATCCCCAACAATTTTTGGTTTTAACATCTGAAGGGACCTTGATGTTTACAGCACAGGTTTGTTCATGATTTACTGAGAAATTCACCCCCCTGAGATATGTTTCTGGCAGGTATGACCTTTTGGGAAATCTGGTAGTCTGGTTTAATGCTCTGTTTATTTCTTCTTCAAAGCTAAAAAGTAAGTATCACAGAAAGCAGTCTGCCCTCTCTGATATTAGAAAAGGTTGCTTTGATTCTTTAGGATGAACAACCGATTTATGGCAACTGTCACAGAATTTGATTTACCAGAACATTTTGCAGAATCTGTGTTTTTTTGTTTGTTTGTTTGTTTTTGTGATTTGGTTTTGGTTTGTTGGTTTTTTTTTTCAGTACATGAAATATAATGGGAATAATATGGTGTTTACACAGCAATTTTTGTTCAGATTAAGAGTATTGAAGTCAATCCCCTGACTGTCCCCTCTTACTGTACTTTGGTGAGTAATGTTTCTAGGGCTTCTGAAACTAGATTTATTTTGGATGAAACTAAAGAAGGATCTACTCCAGGAGCAGAGCTGGCGTGGTCCAGACATCACTGTGCATTCAGTCCACTGAATCAGGCTAGAGATAGCCAAAAATAAAAAGTTCCAGAATGTGTAATATGGGCATCAGGACCTTAGCACCAGATAAGAGGACAAATTACTCAACAGATCCAGTCCTACCAATCTGTGCTACGTCTTAACGTTGGCATAGTCAATACGTCCTTTGCAAGTCAGTAATGTTATCTGAAGTCCAAAACCCATAAATGCATAACTTTTACAGAAAGAGAGACTTCCATTTCATTTGGCTAGCAGAATACATTTAGGATGCAGTAGTCTGAGTTTTGCTGAAGTATTTCACATATAAGAAGCACAAATGTGGGCCACAATAAATGAGTACCAGTATGTGATAAAAAATGTACATTAGACTGCTAGGCTGTAGCACAGTACTAAGGACTATGGTTATAGTTAAGAATAAATAGCAGCGCAGACAATTCCATTGTCGCTTATGTACTTTAGGAAAGCTGTTGCACCTTCAAGTAGGATTGGAAATACACAGTAGACAAATCTGAATTAGAAATAAAGACTCTCCATTTCCCTGTTACCATTGTAACATTTCTGGATTAATTTACCCTGGACCATGATAGACTAGCCATACTTTTAAGACAAAACTGCATGTCTTTTAAAGGATTTTACACATGTACTTACTGAATATAATAGCCTGGAGAAGAGGATACTCAGGGGGAACCTTGTCACTCTCTACAACTACTTGAAAGGAGGTGGAGGTGGAGGTTGGGCTCTTCTCCCAGGCAACTAGTGGCAGGATGAGAAGGCATGGCCTGAAGCTGCACCAGGGGAGGTTTTGGTTGAATAACAGGAAGCAATTCCTGACAGAGAGGGTAATCAGGCATTGAAATGGATTGCCCAGGGAGGTGGTGGAGTCACCATCGCTGGATGTGTTTAAAGAAAGGCTGGATGTGGCATTGAGTGCCATGGTCTAGCCGATGTGGTGGTGTTAGGTCATAGACTGGACTTGACGATCTCAGAGGTCTTTTCCAGACTTAGTAATTCTGTGATTCTGTGATTATCTAATTGGATACAGTTTGATACAGCCTGTGGAAGTACAGCAATACACTGTTTGGAACAATTATTGAATACAAGTTGAGGATCTGTATTATCAGACATTTTAGATCACAGAATCACAGAATCACAGAATGTTAGCGGTTGGAAGGGACCTCGAAAGATCGTCTAGTCCAACCTCCCTGCCAGAGCAGGGTCATGTAGATTAGGTCACACAGGAATACATCCAGGTGGGTTTTGAATGTCTCCAGAGATACTCAGAGGTACTTGAGATGAGGCCTCACAAGGGCCGAGAACAAGGGCATGCTAACTTCCCTTCTCCTGCTGACCACCCTATTCCTTATACAAGCCAGGATCCTGTTGGCCTTCTTGGCCAACTGGGCACACTGCTGGCTCATGTTCAACCATCTGTCTATCAGCACCCCTCGGTCCTTTTCTGATGGGCAGCTTTCCAGCAACTCCTCCCCTAGCCTGTAGCACTGCTGGGAGTTGTTGTGACCGAAATGCAGGACCCAGCACTTGGCCTTATTGTACCTCATACAATTGGTCCAAGTCCCTCTGAAGAGACTTCCTACCTTCAAGCAGATCAACAGTCCCACACAATTTGCTGTCATCTGCAAACTTACTGAGGGTACTCTCAATCCCCACATCCAAGTCATCAATAAAGATGCCAAACAAGACTGGCCCCAAAACTAATCCTCGAGGGACACCACTGGTGACAGCCAGCTGGATTTCATGCCATTAATCACAACTCTCTGGGAACAGCCAGCCAGACAGTTTTTAACCTAGTGAAGAGTACATTTGTCTATACCATCATTCACCAGTTTCTCCAGGAGAATGTTGTGGGACACTATATCAAAGGCCTTACTAAAGTCCAAGTAGATAACAACCACAGCCTTGCCCCCATCCGAAAGGCAAGTAACATGGTCATAGAAAGAGGTCAGGTTTGTTAAGCAAGATCTCCCTTTCATAAATCCATGCTGGCTGGCCCTGATCCCTTGGCTTCCCTGCAATTGCTGTGAGAGCTCACTCAAGATAATCCTCTCCATGATCTTTCCAGGTACCGAAGTCAGGCTGACAGGCCTGTAGTTCCCCGGATCCTCCTTCCAGCCCTTCTTGTAGATAGGTGTCACATCAGCCACCCTCCAATCATCTGGTACCTCTCCTGTCGACCAGGATTTCTGAAAGATGGTGGAGAGGCTTGGTGAGATCTCCTGCCAACTCCCTAAGTACTCTTGGGTGAATGCCATCCGGCCCCATAGACTTATGAGTATCTAGATGCAGGAGCAGATCATTAACTACTTCTCCCTGGATTATAGGGGGGTTGTACTGTTCACTATCCTTATCTTCAAGCTCAGGAGGATGAACACCATGGGAGCAGTTGGTCTGTCTACTAAAGACAGAGGCAAAGTCAACATTAATTATCTCAGCCTTTACCTCATCATTGCTTGCAATGTTCCCCCCCGCATCCAGTAAGAGATGGAGATTCTTCCTCATTCTTTTTTTATTGTTGTTGTACTTGTAGAAACTTTTTCTATTGTCCTTTATGTCAGTGGCCAAGTTGAGTTCAAGCTGGGCTTTTACTTTCCTAATTTCCTCTCTGTACAATCTGATAAGATCTTTGTACTCCTCCTGAGTTGCCTGGCCCTTCTTCCAAAGGTGGTAAACCCTCCTTTTCTTCCTAAGTCCCACCAAAAGCTCCCTGTTCAACCAGGCTGGCCATCTTCACCGCCTTTTAATCTTATGACACATGGGGATAGCTTTCTCCTGGGCCTTTAAGATTTCCTTCTTAAAGACTGCCCAGCCTTCCTGGACCCCTTTGCCCTTCAGGACTGTCTCCCACTGGACTTTCTCAACTAGTGTTCTGAACAAAAGTCTGAAAGTCTGCCCTCTGGAAATCCAAGGTGGAGGTTCTGCTAACCACTCTCTTCATATCACTAAGAATTAAAAACTTGGAACCAACTTGTGATCACTAAGCCCAAGGTGGCCTCCGACCACCACAAGAAAAACCAGAAAAATCTCTCAGTGAATAAAGAAGAGTGTGTCCAGCAGGTTGAGGGAGATTCTTCTCTCTCTCTATTCTGTCCTAGTGAGACCACATGTGGAGTATTGTGTCCAGTTCTGAGTTCTCCAGTTCAAGAGGGACAGGGAAATACTGGAGTCCAATGGAGAGCTATGAAGATTATGAAGGGACTGGAACATCTCTCTTATGAGGAAAGGCTGAGACGCCTGGGGCTGTTTAGTCTGAAGAGAAGACTGAGAGGGGATCTTATTAATGTTTACAAATATCTGAAGGGTGGGTGTCAAGTAGAAGGTAGCAGTCTCTTTTCAGTGGTGCCCTGTGATAGGACAAGGAGCAATGCTCACAAACTGGAACACAGGAAGTTTCACCTCAACATGAAGCAAAACTTTACTGAGGGTGACGGAGCCTGGAATAGGATGCCCAGAGAGGTTGTGGAGTCTCCTTCTCTGAAGACTTTCAAAACCTGCCTGGATATGCTCCTGTGTGGCCTTCCCTGGGTGATCCTGCTCTGTCAGGGGGGTTGGACTTGATGAACTCCAGAGGTCCCTTCCAACCCCTACCATTCTGTGATTTTACACAAATGCCCAGGCAGCCACAGGATTTTGGGCCCAGGTTGTAACCAGTCTTTCAAAACACCAAGAGGCAGGGTTTGGCTGATGCTACAGCCCTGGGACTCTGTTGTACTCAGTGGAGATTTCACATCATATGTTTATCCATGGTGATTCTATTTTTGCTTTCTTGTATTTAGGAAAACAGAGCTTAAAGCTGCATTTCCAAGGATAACATCTCAGTTTTTTGACACATGGGTGTTCTGGTTTTGCTGGGACAGAATCCTACGCCTGCCATGGTCTGAGACATTAGCGGTTTTAGAGTCAAGGCAGCTGACCTGAGCTGGCTACAGGTGTATCGCATCCCATAAACATCATGCTCAGTATAAAGGGAGAAGATTGCAGAGGATGAAGGTGTTTCTTCTCGGGCTCCTATGGACTGCTTTCCCATTTATTGTGACCGCTGTATGTTTGTTGAGCTCAGTATAACTTTGGTTACTTTATACTTGCATTAATATTAATTTTATTGTTCCATTAAATCTGTTTTCATTTCAATCCATGGGTCTCCTCTCCTTTTCCTGAGCCCCCTTCCTGACTGGGGAGAGGTCACTGAGAGCAACTGCTATAGTTTAGCCCTGGATACTGTCTAAATGTAGACAATGGGTCATGACATTTATGTTTGTGTAACCCAAGCCTAACCAGCTATACGTGCAAAGCAAGAGATAAGCCGCTAGAGCAAGGAGAACTATTATTAGCAAGCAATTGACTCAGCAAATGTATCTCTATTTTCTCTTTGAGTTACCTATTGGTCCCCACTGGACGATTCCCAAACCCACAGAAGTGTTTCTAATGACCACTGCATACCTCTGGCATGAGCACTTCTGTAAAGCACGTAATCATGACAGCCTCTCATCCTATAAATAACTTTGCAGATAAAATGAACATAAAGTTCCACAGCAAATGAATGAAAAGTGACTTTCAGTCCAGATGACTCAATTGCAGTCTGTATCCAACTGAATTTCCACAACTATTTATTTATGATGTTTGATACCTACAAAATGCTAAAATAATTTTTCAGGGATCATGCAGATCTTACTTACTTCTACAAGAATTAGAATGTTATGAAGTTGCAAATATCCATGTTTACACACAGTAATAGAAAGTGCATTGGCTAATGTCCTTTTGTACTGAAACAATACGATGAAATATTCTCATTGTAGCTCAATCTTACAAAGCATGTTTTTAAAACATATTTCAGGGTGATTCCTTGAATTGTAAAACACAAAAGGTTGTGACAAGGACACTGACTTTATCTTATGAAGTAGCATTGGATACTGGGGGTGTACTTCAATGAAACATTAATGCTTGCCACAGTGGAAAACTTTTTATTTCTCAGTTGAGCTTAATTCCTTACTCCACTCAACTCAGATAATAAAAATGTCTGTATTCAGGATATGGTACCAGTTTGGGGCTAAAGCTGTAACATCAGGGAGCCAGGATTTTTGGAATGTGCTATTGTCTATTTTATGCCTGTCTGTCTCTCCCCCTTAACTCACTCTCTTTCTTTCCTCCCCCTGCCCTCCCTCTCCCAGAACATCGCTCTTACATTGGGGAGCAAGGATAATAAAAATAAATGGTAGCAAATGGAAAAAGCATAACTAACCACAAATGTGGCTGATTAGAAAATTAGAGAAAAGTGTCCTACTCTCAGAAGACTTCTGTTCTTGGAAAATAGTGGGAAAGTGGAAGGCTGTAGTATGCTTTTTATTCATTGCCTTCTTTTATTACATTAGAATAACTATGCCTTTTTTGTTTGTGCCTCAAGTCCAAACGGATAACAGAGTACAACAAATGAAACATCCAACATACAATTAAATACACAAGCCAAGTCAGCCATTAATAGTTCACTCTCAAGCATCTGCATCCTGAATATACAGTTATACAACTTGAATTAATATGGTTGTTTACTCACATTCTTCTGGAGCATTGTCAGCCATCAGCCCTTTGCAATAATATTACACCCAGCCAGGCTGGAGACTGGTGACTGGTTATTCTTAAACAGATCTCTAAGCAAACTCCTGAAAAAAAAAAAATTAAAATACAACATTGTTCTTCTTTACTCATGTCTGAGATGTAAGTAATGTGATTTAAAGTCTATTTAACCTTGAGTTATCTGTGTCCTTTTTAGGTATACTAAATATAGTAGAAATGTAGCTAGCACAGCAGTGGTTTGAAGGTATTTTGATATTTCTTCAATTTTTAATCTATGGACTTTTCTAATCATAGCCTGTGTTCAAAATGTTAATTTTACTTGTAAGAAAAAATTAAGTTTATTCTCTACCTGTAGAATTTAAATTCTTTTTTTCCTGGATCTTTCAAAAGTATCACACTTATGGAGGAAATTTAGACAAGGCAGCTTTGTCCAGCCTGTGGACTAAGGTTGCAAAGCCTCTGCATGTAAATCCAGCCCATGGTCCAGCCTCTTTTTATTTTACTATCCATTTTTAATCCACATTTGAGAGCTTTTGGCAAGGCTATGTACAAGCTGTTATTTCACTGGGCTCTCCAACTGAAAGTAAAATGTGAGTTCAGGTGTTAGGAAGCCATTACAGTAAAATCCGTCACATTTCTCTGGAAGATACTGTCCTCTGGAAAGAGTATTGCAATTATTAAAAATAAATAAATAAAAAAAACAACCAAACAACAACAACAAAGAAAAAGAAAACAGAAAAATTCAGGATCACATGATTTACTTTCCAGCAAAATTTAAATCTGAGATCCATAGGGATGTTCTGAAGACCATCTATTTAAAATGTCCAAATGCCACGGTATGTCAGTGTGACAGTGTACATTTTGATCTATAAAAGGGGATAAGATGTTTCAATCAGCACCGAATAGCAGCTGTCTTTAATGGATTTAAAGATAGAATAGACTATTTCAGCTATTCTATAGTGTCATCTTTTAACCTCTCAGTATTAGGAGTGGTAAGTGGTGAGTGAAAGATATATAGTATGGTATGGGGTAAAGTTCAAATGTTTATCTCAATACAGAAACAGAAATGGCATCCTAGATGAAGTTTGGAGATTCTGAAAAGAATCTTTATTATGAAACAACTCTTCTATAAATGTATTTTTGGTATCCTTATTTACCATGAAGCTTCAGTTTTTGAACAAAAATTTGGAAACTTAAAAGTTTCTCATGAGGTAAAAGTTCCAAATTTTGACCAGATGTGCTTGGAAATCATGAAAAATAGCTAAATGTCAGCTCCCACTTCTACACTGTAGGTAACAGAGCAAATATGGACATTTATGCAAAGAAATACCAAGTTGCTATGACATTAGGGAGATTAGGACTGTAGTGCTATAACCTTTGCTTTTATGTATCTTATGAGATAGCATACAGAAAAGTGCTTATTGTGAGGACCGTAATCATAGCAAAAATTTTTTGAAATTTAGTTCAAAGCAAAGGTTATTCAGTTATACATATCTGTGAAACTCAGGTTTTACAGTATAGGGATCTCCAATACAGCTAACGGAAGTTTATCAAGGTCACACGGCTGCAAGGGGAAGCTTGAACATTTCAGAGATAAGGTGAATTTTGCAGCTAAGACTAGTTATTTCACTGACACAGTTTTGGTTTTGGTGCAGCCCAGCAATCTTTGAAAAAGATTTGGAAATCTTCCTGAAAGATACTCTGCACAGTCTGGCTATATTGCAGGCACACTGAGAGAAAGCTGAGAGCCTTTGCTATCTTGCTAATCCCAAAATTGATGAGGGATTTCAGATCACGCAGGGGATACTGCAGTGCTCACAGAAAGAATTTGTTTTCACTGAGGGATGGCTTGCACTATAGTTAGTGACCACGGAAATATCATGCTCTTCCCCTGTTTTCCTCTTCAATTTTTGACCCTAAAGAAGGAAAGTATAATTTTTTCTCATCAGATTAGTTCACCGCCTTCCTATGTCATTTATGATGGGATTCAAATTACCTTTTTTTTTTCCTTGAAAGCTCATTGTTTCCACCCTCCTTTCCTCACACTTCATTTTATCTTTTTTTGAAGCCCAAGTACTTCTTCCCTCCTTCTCTTTCCTTTTCTCCTGTTTCAGCTCTCTCTTTTTCTCCATGTTAGCCTTTGTACTTGAAGAAAAAAAAACACAAACACAAACAATCTTCCTGCTGCAGTCACCTTCTTCCAAGTGAAGATTATGGCTATTTCTTTTTTTCATCAGTTGTGGCAGCTCTGCATAGTGTAATGCATTTGTTACTTATGCCAGTTTCCTGAACAGAGACACATAGCAAGACTGGTTTTTGTATGATACAAAGCATCATCCTAATGACATTTCTTCCCAGAGGGAAGAGAGATAGAGGGAGAGAGGGAGAATTTTCTGTTTTCCTGCTTCCAGCTTTATCTACTTTAGGATCAACCATTCAATCCAAGCTTAATGAAGTAATTAGGTCAGTGTGAGACAGTTTCCCAAGGGCAGAGCCTTTTGGAAATTTTTGTTCTTTCTTAAATGCAGAAATGTTATCCAATATAGCACAGTTTCTACAAACAATGTTGTGTAATGCACATTTAATCTGTATATATGACAAAGAACTGCAGTAAGTCATGATTATTCAAAGTAAACCTGTCAACATTTCAATGTCTCTCCTATTTTCCTTTTTCCTCTTATTTTCTAGGACCCAAAGAGCTTATTTTTCTTGGAAATATTCTCATTCCATATATCTATGAGCAATCCATGGAATTTTTCTCATTGTTGAGGAGACTGTGTATTGCAGCTCAGTTACACTTTTTCACTGTGTAAATGAGTACATTGTGGCAACATGCCACCATAATATGTACATAGTAATGTGCACAAAGTTGTATCTGTACAGTATATGACAAAGAAGTTCATATGTAACTCACAGCGTCATGGATATATTTTCCTATTAATAAATGATACAAATGTCTTGTGACATTCTATACATTACATTTCTGATATAACTGTATTATTGTTTTGTTGACAACAGTCAACTACTGTTTCTGAACAAACTAGAAATGCTAGAGTGAAAAGAGATACTCCTGCGTCAGTTCAGCTATAAAGATTAATTACTGGAAAGCCATAAAATACTTCTGTGCTAATCAGTTTAAATAGCAATAATCTCTTTCTGGAACTAGAAATTCATTAATTAATCATCCCAACTGTAAATGCAGTCTAGGCAGAAAAAAATCAATAAAACCCTCAACCATTCTTCTAAGGTCAGATATTATCAACCAAAACTCTGCTGTTTTACTTACGCAAGACTGCACATCTAGTTAGAGATAAGGCAACCACTGCTGAAAAAACATTCTGCAACTGATGACGAATTTTCATAAAGAGGTAAAAAAAAGTCTTCTTGATTTTACTGAACTTACTTTTGTCCTTATCCTTCTCACACTATTACTGCCTCATTTGGCACTGAAGGTCCATAAGCAGGTCCATAACTAAATAGGATTTTCATTTAGCATAAGGCAAAAGGGCGGGTTTGATCATTACTGAATCTGTAGTCTTAGCAGTTACTATTGTACAGAACGACTTGGGAGATTTTCCTATATATGGATATAATTTTTGAATGGTGAAAAGTTTTACGTATCTTCTGGAAATTCATTAATGATTGAGCAATAAATAATTAACAGGTTTTCATAAGAAATGATTGGGCAAAGACACTCAAATAAAAGATAACAGGTGTAAAACCAGCTAAAGGCATTATTTTCCACACACGTGATTACAGTGTGGTACTCAGTAATGCAAGATGCACTTGGTACTAAATCCTAAATTGCTAACAGATTCATCTAAGTCAAAAAGACCTATCCTGCAGAAGAATTTGGAAACAAAAATCCATGAAGGACTATCAAGCATTACTAAGTGCCTCAAAGATAGACTGTTTCAGATACATTAGACAGCTACTCTTACATATTTCATGTATTCTTTCCCTAAACATCAGCTTCAGACCTTTGACAGAGGCAGGATCTTTGGCCTTTAGTCTGTTTTTAACATGAGTATTTGTTATCTCCTGCCCTAGGTTTTGCATTGTATGACTCACTTGTCTGTATTTCTGACAGCAGATAGCATTACTCAATATGATCCATGGATGTAAACAGAACAAATGGGAGTTGATTGTTCTAGAAAAGGAAGTCTTCATCAGAGTACTATAACAAAGTAGTCTGATCTATTTTCATTCTGGAAATTCCTCTCTGAGAGTTGTGCAAAAGAGAATAAAGTGGTTCTCAAATCCCTTAAAGCAAGAAACTAATTTTCTATAAAAAGACAAATTACAAGTGTGACATTTGACTCAGATATTTCCTTGAAGTGTAAATGTAACAAAATCTCTCCAAACTCCATCTCTGAAGGCCATAATAAAAGAATCTGTTCTTAAAATGAATACACACTATCAAATAAAAGAGTCTAATCTATAAAAAAGGTGATATTAAAGAATCCGGCTTACCAGACTAATGAGTAGTTTCACCATCCTCATGTTACAAATGTCTTGCTCTATGAATACATGTGATGAAATGTATGTGACTACTTCTGATAATTATGTAGGTAGAATTTGTTTCTTCTTCAAAAATAATTCTGATTATCAATGGGGAATGACCACGTGAGGTGGGAGAGATAAACTTTTAGGGGCTTTTATTCTTTTCAACAATACTAATAGAGGTTTAATGACTATGTTAATTCCCAAAATGAAGACCAAAGCAAAGAGTAGAAACAGAATGGCATTGGAACTACGTGGAAGATTGCAGTGTGGCTCACCTCTGCCTACTCTAGGTAGTACATCTTGTGGACTTTGAAAGACAGACAAGAAAAGTATATAACCAAACCCTGGGTATGTAGGTTACTCACCAAGAGAAGTCATTACCCTGCGAATCATTCCTTGACATTCCGATGTCTTCCAGAAGGTCAGGAACTTTCTCAGCAAATGTGCAAGTCACCTGCAAATTTACAAGCTTTCATAAATTGCTTTTTGTTAATCACAACAGTCTCAAACTGAAGTTGGCTTTCAATCTGTGCTTCATCTTACTTAAGTTGCATACTTGAGAATATTTACAAATACAGGGAATGTGTTTGACATCATGTTCAACACTAACACTGGTTAAACCATTTCAAACATTTAACATAGGCATCACTTCTCTTCATCCCTCTTTTCCTCGCCCCATCCTCTGAAGGCTTCCTCCCTTCTCCCTTTGACTATGAGATAAGCTTTCTAGTTCCTTGAAACACACCTAAGGCTGGGGCCTAAAATGAGACAATGCAGATTGTGAAAGTACCCATTTGTGTGCTACTATATCTAGTGTAGGCGCAATGTAGACCAATCCCTTTGGAAAAATACACTACTAAGAATTTACACACGTATCTCATGGTCCACTGAAAGAGAAACCTTTTATTGGGGGAATGTTTCTGAGCAGTATTTTTTTCCTTATAAAAACGCCTTACTGAAAATTTAACAGAATTTTTTAAAAATAATTTAATTCATTTATACTATTTATCTTTCAAATTGTTTTCAGTAAATGAGGATGTTCAACAGCATAATGCCTAACATGGATAATTAAAAAAAAATTGGGAAAAAAAAAAAGCACTGTATATGACAAATCATTAAAGTACAGTCATGTTTAAAAGTAGAAAAACTCTGACAAGTTATTTTGCTTTAAACTGGAGTAGTGCATCTAAACATATTATGCTATTCAGACTGTAATTTACATCACCATTAAAATTCTGTTTGCAAAACCATGCATTTAACAATGCAGCTGTGCAGAATGGTTTCAGAGTTCATTTATTCAGGTCTGTAAAAATTTGTAAGTCATATTCAAAAGACTTCAGGAATTTCATTCTGAAAAGTCTTTTTTTCATTGACTTTGTGTCTACCAATGAGATATAACTTTCCTTATATTAGTATAATGAAAAGAATTGCTGCTTGAAAAATAAATTTTTTCTTGAAAAAAAAGACAGTTTACTTAGATGATTGTTTTATGTATGTTTTGCTAAAACTGAAAATGCACTGAAAACTCTTGTTGCTCCTATTTTTGTATAGTTGTAGGGAAATAATTGTATAGAAATCTTCCTCATCAAGAAATAATAAAAAAAAAAATCATTCCATTCAAACATCTGCATCATTTCCACATATTCCTAATCTGGCAGATCTTTCAGGGGTGGTTTTCATAATGTGCTTAGCACCACTCTCAGGAAATCTTTAAGCTGTCTCCCATAAAACTGAAGAAATGTCATCTCATTACTTTTTAAAATACTTGCTAATTTCTTTCTACCAGGGAAAGCTAATTATATGCAACATATGAACAAGCATGAGAAGTCATGCATATTCCAAGTTAAAAGAAACCTGTAGCCTAAAAAAAGTGTTTCCACAATGAGTAACATGAGCAGCAGGTGAGAAAAAGATGTATAGGGGTGAATTGCAGATTATAGCTACCCTTAGCTAATTGCTGTTTAGATGAAACATGTGCATCTGTTTTCAGCAATAAGTGTAGAGATCAATAGAAAACATATATATTTAATTAGACATACGGTTCATTTTACTGTAATTGGAACCCCATGTCACTTCTGGCTCTCCATATACAGTACGTCCTAAATTGTTTTCTGGGGTGTATTTGCATCATATGGAAGGTGAAGCACAGACACCAGCTGATACTCAGATCTCATTGTCTTGTGATGCTGTTCAATGTAGGCATTCACGGTGATTTAACCAGACCAGAAAACAACAAAACTTTGATTTTGAATGTCATTTAACCCTTTCCCTGATGACTGACCACACTGCATGTCTTGTAACAGCTACAACTGTTACCACATCTGTTCACTAGTGTTTAAGTCTACCACTACTTTGAAGAAAACTGTTTTCCAAATCTCTAGAAATTAAAGACATTTTCATTTCAACCCTTCAGAGAAACCAATGAATTCAGAATAAGGAAGAAAGGTAGTGAACTTATGGTGCTTTACTCACTGAATGCTTCTTAATCAGTGATTCAGTTTTAAAAATAAAAGAATAGAAACAGAAAAAAAAAACAACCTTCCATCAAAGTCTGAATCTCATCCCAGCTCCGCAGATTTGTCCATTTACATAATACCTGGTTACTATAGGTCAATCTCATACATATTAAACTGTAAATGAGGGGAAGCCTCCTCTGCAGTGTCCAAGAGAAGATATAAAAAGAAACAGAATTTGGGAGGGGATTAGTAAAGCTTCTTATTTTTAGTGCCCAAGCTGTCCATTTGTGTATGTGTGATATCATAAAATGCATTCATAAGCATTTTTAGTGTTTAATTCCAGTGTCTAATTTAGACAATTTTATGTGATAATTTAAATGTTCCAATATAGCTTATCAGATTTTTTTTATTAATTTAGCAGATATAAAATGAATGAAACGGGAACAATTTAATGAAAATCACAGTTTTCACATAGTTCTTGCTCAGAATACCTCACATTGTAGACATCTGTCTGGTTCAGGATAGCAGATCTATTTTAAGCAAAACTCCTAATTAACAGACAGAGCAACAAAGGTCTGATAGAGAGGGTAAGGGAAGTGGCAGAGTGAAAGTTGCATCAACATTAGTTGGCAACTATTCCTTAGACTTTCATGTTAAAAATTCTGCAAGCAATCTAATAAAGGATGCAGACACCAAAAAGTATGGCAGTGAAAGTATTTGAAAGAATGAATGGGTAACTTTGACCTGTTAAATGACCCTTACAGACAGGAAATAGGAGCTGAAATAAATCAGATCTTCAGTCTGGATAAAAGATTTCAAAACCACACTTTGGTTGGTGTGAACGACTCTGCAACCAGATTCAGGATACTTTGGGTGACAGAACTTTCCAGTCTTCTTGTTTTATGATTTGATAATGTCAGGAAAGGATTGCTAATTTGTGGGGAGACAGGAATAGCAAAAGCATTAAAGTGCTGAATCTTACCTTTGGATCCCTTATATATAGATGCTTAGATATTTTCTAAGGTAAGACATTCAATGTGCATAAACAGTCCTTTTTTTTCCAGGATTATGTTTCAGGAATAAGAATCTTTGAATCAAATACTCTAACACCTGACTCAAAACCGAATATTTCCTCCCAATGTCCTTCACTAGAATATTTGACTATATCCACTAAGAATGTCACTTTTCACTTCAGCATGAGTATACACTAATTGTGACTTCACTTCACCTTAATGTACCGGCCTAAAAACTTCTGAAGTTGCTGACCAGCCTCTTTATAAGAGGTGGAAGATACACATTTGTCATTCATCAAGTTGAGGAAAAATTTTAACCTTTCTTCCCACTTCTTAAGGAAGCATTCTAAACTAGTAGGCACCATCACTATTTTTTATTAAGTCTGGTCCTGCCAGAGAAAAATCTCTATATATAATTAATCTGATGAAAAATTAGGTAAAGTGCTCTTCAAAGCAGAGCAAAGTTGGATTTTGAGTGCCTGAAAGACATTAAAATGAAAGAGTAAAGCATTTGTGGATTTAGAGACAAGTTTATCAGGAAGTTCCTAGATTGTCATACTGAATATAAGGTCCCAAACTCTATCCATGCCTCCTTTAAAAATTTAAATCCTTTTCTTCTTAGACACATCCCTCTCTAACTGTACAAGCTTCCTAAGATGGTTTTGGGCTCCCTATTCCCTGTCTTTGTTCACTCCATATTGGCAGAGGAGTCCATTGTTCCAGGAAACCTTTGGTACTAAGGCACAGCTGTATAAAGACACACTTCCAGCAGACAAGTCAGCTGCATTAATTTTTGTCAGAAAGTTGTTCTTCTTCTTAATTATATAAGTGGGGTCAGAACAGAGCAGCTGGGGAGCAAGCATTGGAAATGCCAAGGAGCATCATGTAGTTCCTTTTCCATGCACTGTTTCAAAGATCCACTTTGTCCTGCCTAATATTTTTTTCCTTCCTGGCCCTTTAAGGTGAAACTGTCCAGATCAAAAGTAATATTCTTGGACTGACGGCTATGAATACTGTGAGTAGTTGCCCCAAATAATGGGCACTTTCTGAGTCTTATTGTCATTGAATAAATCAGCATCACTATCTCTGTTTTACAAGGCAAAATTTCTTTCACCAGTATCTGAATTCTTGCTCACCTCATGCTGCAGCATTGGATAATGTTGCTGGACAGAGTCCTGGGCATGGGGTACACTGAAGGCCAAAATAAATAAAAAATAATACATTCCTCTAGAAATCTGTTGAAAGTAAAATTGTGTGTGTGAAGATTTGTTTTCACAGAGTTGACAGTAGTGAAGCTGGTTCGGCCAGGGGACAGAGAGCTGTGCTCAGCTCCTGTGTGACTCCCCATCTGCAACAGAAGGAAGGGGAGAGCTCACATGGCAGTACCAGTTCACTTTGCAGGAGATATTAACAGTTCCTTTCCTCCTTCTCTACTTTCTTGAAAATGGTTGTATAACTCTGGATAGCAACAACCTTTTTGGCTGACAAGGCCATGTTTATTGCAAGGGCAAGCATGGCCCCACTCAGGATCTGCTGGTCTTTCCAGCCATGTCTTGGCTGCAAGGCAGGGTGCATCCCACAACTGATGGACACAAGAAAAAAGCATATTCAGATCAAGATACATAAGGGAGAGTGTTGCTCCTAGATCTCACTCATGCAGAGGGTAGCTCATTTCTGTTGATAAAAGCACTGCATAGGATTCAGTGTTGTTTCAACAGCAGGCCATGGAGGAAGGCAGCAGAGCACTGTTTGTGTGAACAGTGCTGCCAGTGTCTGTGTCTGTACTTCCCAGGAGCCTGAGCCCTCTGACCAGGAGTTAAGCACTGGGCTGGTTCAACACCTTCTGCACGTTACCTTCTGCACAGACATTATGCCTCTGTTCAGAATGAAAGGATTACTGCTTACCTCAGCCTCTGCCACGGTGTAGGTGTTGGTAAATATTGACCTTTTTTAGTGCTCTTAAGAATCAAAGGGAAAATACGTCCAAAAAAAGGCTTTGGCTCCATCTTGAGATTTTTTTGCAGTTTATGTGTCATTTTAACATTTTATGAGGAGTGATGAGCCTCACCTTTTCTCTTTAAACATATTTTAAACTGCCTTTGGCATCAAGAAGATAGGTGCAGACCATGTAAACGTTTATGGATGTAACTGCATTGATTAGAGGTCAGTGATCTGGTCTAGGAAACATAAAACTACTGCTGCCAACTCAGTGAAAAGCCTACTGCTTGTAGCCATCTCACTAACAACTTCTCCAAAGACTTAGCCGCTCTGGGGAAACATGAAAATGTCACCTCCTCCCAGCCTGCAGCTATTTAAATGCTTCAGTGTCAACCAATATTACTTTGCTTTTATTTTTTCCTCCATTAGACAGCTGCTGGCTCTGCCTTTATAGGAAAGCCACCCTTGAAGTCACTTGACCTCTTGGTGCCTTAGTCAACACAGATGGAACATTGAATAAAACCAGGATGTTGCTAGAAATCATATGACTCATTTGAATGGGGGAGGAGGGCATTTTGTGGAGTTGTTTTTCTTTCTCCTTGGGTAAATAAGAGTTTGGCTTATCTAATTATATACAAAGGTGTACAGATTCTGTTTTGCAAGAATGTATTTTCACAGTCTAGCAGTCATCTTTAAAAGGTCAACAGTTGTATAAAGAAAAAGTATCATACATTTTGATCTGAAGCAATGCCCTGTATTTCTAGTATTCAGATATCAGGATCATTGCATGGGAAGCACTGGCATATAAATGATATCTGCTTTATATATCAAGATTCTAATTTGGTTTGTAATTCTATTTAGAAGGGTAACAGAATTCTTGCTACATGTGCAACAATTTAACAAATTGAAAATACAATTTTTTCTCAGAGACAAAATACCACAATCTGTAGTGATGACTTTTTTTGCTATTATGACCCATGCCTCCCCAAAGAGCTGCCAGCAATTGCCTGGAGGTCATGAGCTTGTTTCCTTCCCTTTTTTTCTGGCCTTCTGCCAAAGCAGATTTGTTCAGACATTAAAACCAGCTCCACTTGCTGCTTCAATATACTACCAATAACAAATCATTGTACTCTACCAAATCATGGTGTGGATTTACTGAGGTACCATGGGAAGTAGGACTAAAGATACTATGTTGCTTTAGAAGTGGGATGAATATTAAAAGACATGGAGTCATGAAATCAAGAACCGGATGGCAACACAGGTGAAAGCAGTAAAGCTTGAAACCTCAAGCTAGAAAAATGCATGTTTCCTATTAATCTATCAGAAGGACAGGGTCTAACTATTTTTCTCACATCTGTTTGATTGATATCAGTGAGGTTTTCCATCTTGAAGTATTACACCTTACTGAAGAGGCATTTACACACTGAATTGATGTGAAGCTGTCAAATGGGGAGCAATTCCAGAAGGCTGATCCTTAC
This sequence comes from Actenoides lindsayi, assembly GCA_025331215.1. Classification (NCBI taxonomy): domain Eukaryota; kingdom Metazoa; phylum Chordata; class Aves; order Coraciiformes; family Alcedinidae; genus Actenoides; species Actenoides lindsayi. Next base: position 23,560 of record WTSP01011379.1, read on the forward strand.
ATTTAGATGCTTGTAATGCAGACTGAGAGGTTCTGGAGGAGCATGATAGGAATTCTAGTACGACCTTATCATTATGTATCTGGACACAGAGTATCTCTGCTTGCAAGCAAAGATCAAAGTGGTTTTGATTGGAATGCAATGTGCTACCATCATCTGTTATTGTCGTGCACTGCCAAACAGTGCATGGTCAAAAATTTTTCTTTCATGATCCCACACAAGCACTTTCCTTAGCTTTGGCAAAGGGAGCCTTCACCTCATCACTCTTGGTATTTTCATTTAGTTCTCACATTTGATTTCAAGATCAGAAAAGGTTACATTGAAACCATGCAATATTTACGGTTTCATGTGACTTTCGGGACCACCAATACATTATGAAAGGTTTGTGAGCTGTAGTGGGTCAGTAGACAGCCCTGGTCTGCACTGTCTTCTGAACAGGAAAAGATTGAATGAGGGTGATTTCATAATCCTAAAATGTCTCTGATGCTGTGAACCTCTTAAAATTCTGGCATTCATTTATTGGGAGAAATAAACTCTGTAATAATGGCAGTAAAATAAATGGCTGCACATGCAGTATGAGAAAACTGTGTATACTGGATGACTTGAAAGTCTTTAAAAGAAGCATAGAAGAAACAGATGCATCAGTGAATCAGAAAACAAAGGGCAACAGTTAATTCCAGAGGAGAGGATACATAAGCAGTTTAAAGATGTGGCTGGAAGCCCAAATTTTAAGAGAAAGCCTTTGTAGAAAGGGTGACATTAGTTAGTACAGCTGTAAAGTATGGGCTGTGTTCAGTCTTGGAATCTACTGGTTTCTGCTCACACAGACCAGCCCAATAGGGACAAAGCACAGGTGTGTTTACTCCAAGTTCACATCGCAAGCTCAGGAGTCCTGGGAGGTATTTTCATCTCTCCAAACTCCTTCAGGGAAGGTGTGACTCAAGATGGAGCTGTGCCTAAACACCACAATTAATCTCTGTGTTAACATGACAGGTACTCTTCAATTTAAATGTATTCACAACACAAATTGTATGGATAAGGCTGCTTATTATTTGCAGTGTGCTCCACTGAATCCCAGCTTGTCTCAGTTAGTGATGTGTTCTGTTAAATACCCTATTTGTAAGGCAAATAACATTGTATTCACCATGATCACATTTAATTTGTAACTCCTTGACTACTGTGAAGAGCTGGTAGATTTGTGTAATTTAGAGACTTTGTTCTTGACCTATTTCAGTGGTAACTACTTTTTTGTTCCATCCTTTGATAAACTTTATTTTACATCTGGAAGGCAGTCCCACATATCTGAATATCTGTAACAGATGTTTTGTATATACTTTAAAAATAGTTTTTAAGTGAAAGTTTAAAGACTTGCTGCATATTACTTTTATTGTTGTTCTTATTGAAAACAACTAATTTGTAAGTGTGCTTTCTCACCATTACAGCAGTAGCAATGCACAATGAACTCCAGTGAAGTATATCAGAGCTTTCAACCCAGCAGAAGTTTCATTGAATACCATTATTATTAATCATCGATGCAAAATCCTGATGCCCCTCCAACCCTATCCTAGAAGGAATTATCATTTTTTCTTGTAGACTGTTGGGTAAGAATAGATTTCCTTAAGAATTCACATGCATCTAAAATGTGTACCAATAAAAATATATTTTATATGT
>WTSP01011380.1:0-117705 GCA_025331215.1 Actenoides lindsayi
GTGGACCCGTGTTGAAGCCACTAGGAGAATGCGCTCTTCTTCAAGACCAGCTAAACAGGAACAGTACATGTCACGACATACCCTGTGGTCTCTAAACCCTAAACAGTGACACTGAGTGAAGACTTTTGCTTAATTAATGGCAAAATTAATATTAAAGGGTACACCACTAAATATAGTAAAGAGCCTAACAGAGTGCGTGCTAAACATACATGACTATGTAACTCAGCTCTCCACCCAAGTCACGCTAAACATCACCTAGAAGGCAGGGACAGATGTTATCAGGATATAAAATATCATGAGGGGAATACCTTTCTGCGTGGGAGAAGACTGAAGGTCTAGTAGAGGCAGTCAACAGGCTGTACTTCTCTTCATCCACCCAGGACAGGGATGTCTTCTGGGTAAGAATTGTATTTTCAATACAAGGCATAACTTTTCCTAGCATTACTATTATATATTAGACTATTACAAAGACTTTCACCTCTGAGTTTTTCAGATGTTACTCAGGAATTACTAACTTGAGCCCAATTTTCCTTTTGCAGTTAGTGCATTTATCAATGGCAATTCCTAATCTATTGTATCTGCTGCTTTAATAAATCAAACCTATCTATTTTTTAACTCTTAAACTGTTTCAGGGCAAGCCCTTATCAGAGCTCTGAAATAGGCAAACATTGACTTTGATAAACTGCTTCAGTTCAAGTCCTTAGTGGGGCTCTGGCAGGCAAACATCAAACCCTTACCCGTAATGCAACAATGCGCCTTCAGGCATCTCATGTCACAGAGACAGGGAGAAACGTTGGAGCAAGAAAGATGTACCCTTGGTGGAAGATGATTAGGTTGGAGAATACTTAAGCAAACTAGACATACATAAGTCCATGGGCCCTGATGGCATGCACCCATGATGCTGACAGATCTGACAGATGTCATTGTGAGGCCACTCTCAATAATCTTTGATCATGCTGACTGCAAGAAGTGCCTGAAGACTGAAACAAAACAAATGCCACTTCTATCTTCAAAAAGTGCAGGAAGCAGGACACGGGGAACTGCAAATCAATTATCTTCATTCTACTACAGCCAGTCAGTCATTCCCGGGAATGTGGCAGACCAACTAATCCTGGAAAACATTTCCAGGAATACTAAGGTCAAGAAAGTCATCAGGCATAGTAAGCATGGCTCTATGTCATGCTTGACTAAACTGATAAACTTCTATTGTTAACTGTCTGTCCTGCTAGATTAAGGGACAGCAGTGCATATTGTCTACCTGCATTTCATTTAAGCCTATGACACTGTCCCCCGTGAGATCCTCACAGAGAAGCTTTTCATGTATGGGCTAGATGAGCAAACTAAGAGATAGGCTGAAAACTGGATGAATAGTCAGGCCCAAAGGGTGGCGATCAGTAGAACAAAATCTAGTTAGATTCCAGTAACTAGCAGTGTAACCCAGAAGACTATACCAGGTCCAACCCTGTTTAATCTCTTCTTTATTGATCTAGATGATGGGACAGAATGTGCCCTAAGCAGCTTTGCAGAAGACACCAAGTTGGGAGTATTGACTGCTATGCCAGAGGGTTGTGCTACCATCCAGAGGGATCTTGGGAGTCTGGAGAAATGAGCCAACAGGAACCTCATGAAGTTCAACAAGGGAAAGTACAAAGTCCTGCACCTGGAAGGGAACTGGGCCATACATTAATATATGCTGGGTGTCACCAGCTGGAAAGTATCTTGAAAGAGAAGGACCTCGTGGTCCTGGTGGACATGAGGTTGAACATGAGCCAGCAATGTGATTTTGCAGAAAAGAAGGTTAATGGTATCCTTAGCTGCATTAGGCAAAGTATTGCCAGCACATAAAAGGAGGCAGTTCTCCTTTACTCAGCACTGCTAAGGACACACCTCGAGTGTTGTGTCCAGTTCAGTGCTCATCATTACAAGAACATATTGGAGAAAGTCCAGCAAAGGGCCACTAAATGATGAAGGGACGGAAGCATCTGTGTTTTGAGGAAAGGCTGAGAGCCTGAGTAGCTGAGGACTGTTTAGCTTAGAAAAGAGAATGTTCGAGGGGATCTTCCCCGTGTATGTAAATACCTGAAGGGAGGCTGCAAAGAGAACAGAGCCAGGCAACTCTTTTCAGTGGTGTCCAGTGACAGGACCAGAGGCAATGGGCGCAAATTGAAACACAGGGTGGTCCACCTGAACATCAAGAAACACTTTTTATGGTTAGGGTGACCAAGTACTGGCACAGCTTGCCCAGAAAGGTTGTGGAGTCACCCTTCTTGAGGATGTCCAAAACCCATCTGGACATGGGCCTAGACAACTGGCTCTAGGTGACCTTTCTTGATCAGGCAGGGTAGGACCAAGTGGCCTCCAGAAGTCCCTTTCAACTTCTGCTGTTCTGTGTTACAAGCTGTGACATATAGCATAATTATTCAATTAGAAATCTAAAGATATTTGTTTCCAAACTCAAACATTTTGCAGAATAATTAGCTCTTTTGAGCTAATTAGCAGTAGATTTCAAGTGCATAATAGGAAAAAAAAATCCCTCAAAAACCCCTTCAATATACAGAAACTTATATAAAGCCTCATGTAATAGGTATTCTTCTTAATTTGACATTTCATTAACTCAGTACTTCATCACTTGACATTGTTAGACAGACTTAAGACAGTTTTCTGAAAGCTCAGAGTTGTTTTCTCCATCATAAAATGTTCCAGTCAGTTGCTTTTATGCTTGCTTTATATTTTTATAATTCAGCATTGCACTCCTAATTACAAATAATAACAAAGCAATCAAAACAAGTTTAGTAGAAGAGTGAACTATGCAAGATTTTCCATCTACTGATAGATCACATCTTTTTCAAATAATGAGTGTCTCCGTTTAAGGCTCAGGGCAAGCCCACATGAAACACAGAGCAGGATTTCTCTCTATTAGCTCCTTTCCCTCCTCCCTCCCAAAGGAAGATAAAAAAAGGCATAAGGCAAAAGAAAAATGCCTCACCCGAGACTGGAAGTTAAGACTATAACAAATTTAATGAATAACAGGAGAAAAACAGAAAAAAGAATATTAAGGGAAGAAGAATACAGAATTACATACAAAGACCACTCTGAGATGTTGATGGATTGCACAACGCACGTGGAGTCAGGCCCAGCCGAGCTGAGATGTCATTGCAGCTCCCAAAGCCTGGGAAGGAAGAGGCCCCCAAACTTCTGGTCTCCTTGTTATATGGAGTGTGGCAGGGGAAAGAATAACAGCTGTCCTCTGACTCCTCAGGGTCCTAGGTTTACCACCTGTCCCCCCTTACTCAGTCTGTTCACCTTTAAGCTCCAACATTCCACCCCTTATTCCATACTGTTTCCTGCCATATTCATTCATCAAGTTAGGAACTGTCTATTAAAAAAAACTGTGGAGTCCAGGTTACAGGTCAGCATTCATCCTGGCAGTCTCTCAGGGCAGGATGGTGCAGGTCATGTTCCAGAGGGTCAGGAATGTGAAGGAATCAGGAGCCATTCTTCTCTTGGCAGGAGACATGGTGTAGACTTCATTAGGGTTTGTGCACACATGCTGCAGGTTCATCCTGGAGCTCCTGATGCCACATTGATGTCTAGAAAGGAAACTCTTAACAACTTATCACTATTATACAGAACTTTATATTATATACCCTGAAATTAAATTCTCTCAGACAGAGTTAAATTCCTTTGTGGTACACAATGTAATTCCATCTTGCATTACCCACCAAGTACGTCCAAGGCCTTGAGCAGAGACAGCTCCACGGATGGGTTTGCCCCTACCTGAAGCAAGAAAGACCCACATAGTTTTCTCCAGCAGATTCTTCTCACAAACAACAGAGACTCCACCCCATTCTTCTATATGCAACAGGTCTGACTGGGCAGGGCCAGCTGGGTTGATAGATCCTCTGGTGTTAATCCAAGCAGTTGGCTTGTGCCAAAAGTTTGTCCCAAATTCTGAAAGTCCCATTTAATGAATAATGGGGGAAAAACAGAAAAAGGAAAATTAAGGGAAGTTGGATATACAACTATATACAAAACCTGCTCTGGGATGTTGATGGATTGCGTGGTGCATGTGGAAGCCCAACCAGCTGAGACATCATCACAGCTCCCAGAGCCTGGGAAGGAAGAGCACCCCTGGACAGTCTGATTGTTCAACAGACAAACAGAAGACGGTAACACTAATCTGAGGGAACCTAAAAAGGAAGAGCCAGTCTTTTAAATTCTTGTTTTCAGTCATTGTGAGATGTAATTTTAAAAATTTTTAAAACTTTTTGGGAAATAAGCTAATGAAGTTTGTAACTTTATCCATTAAATTCAAGTTTTTATTAATGAACATTTCCAAAACACTTCACAACAGGATCTCAAAAGACATTTACAAAAATATTTTCTAGAAATCATGAAATCCATCTTGCAACCTATGAAAAAGAGGCTTAGCAATTTCAACTTGTACATGACAACAGAATAAAACAGGTAAAATTAAAACATGAAAAAGCCTGAGCAATTCTACTGCTGTATTCTAGTTAAAGCAAAGAAAGAAACAAATAAGTAAATAAGTAAATAAATGAATAATTATTTAAAAACACCCCCACACACAAACAAAAACAAACCCACAAAACAAACAAACAAACAAAACCAAATACACAACTTTCCCTGAAGGGTCCAAAATACTGGTTCTAGAAAAATGCAGAACATCACCCTTAGAATGAAAATCAGAGTTAGTGGTAATAATATTGTCACTATTGTAATATACTTTACATATATATTTTAATACTTTAGAATCCTTAAATGTGTAGCAGTAGATGTGGAATAATTTAATTATTGATAGTATTGAAAAAAAAATTTTATAAAGGAAAATATATTGAGTGTGAATGTTTTTGCAACACATGTATAATTGTCTGGCATTTAAAAGAATGCCCCCAACTGTTAATATAAGAATATAAAAGCATAAGTTGTGTAGTTTGGAGGCGCACTTTTATTTTTGGACTGGTGTATGAAAGTAGACTTTTCCAACTCTTCTGCTGTGTTCCCAGAATGGACAGCAGGATTAATTAATAATAGAGGGACAGTCCTGCCCATCAAGCTGTCAGATCAGGGAGTATTTTAGACTACAGGGTTCATTTCACTTTAAAAGTCCTCTGATTATTTTCATTATTTATGTTAATTAAGAAACTCTTAAGATATAATTTTGGAATGGTATGTCAGAACTTTTTTGGGGTTTCAGAATGCTTGAGTGTCTCCTTTAAATGGCCTGAGGTCCAGAGAGATTTTAGAAAAGATGAAAAGCCTTTGACAATAGTTTTAGCAATTTTTTTTGGTGATTAACATGTACATCAGGATTCACCACCCAACTTAAATCCCATGAAAGTTGGGCAAAAGATATAAAGCTCTTCTCTGCAGTCCAACGTAATTTATACCATCAGAGTACTATTCATCCTACCTGTCTTAGACACCTATCTTAGAAAGAGAGTAATTGAATTTTGGATGTAATTGCTTGTTTCCATTGATTATTGAGGAAGCTTGATGACTAGACAGGATGGGTGGAATTAATTTAATTGAACTTTAAAAATCTATACTGCATATATCTACATCTGAGGGAACCTCTAGAAACTCCTTTGTAGTGAGTGAAGTGAAAGAAACATTTTCATGGAAAGCTCACCTGATGATTCAATCATCTATACCAATTTTGGCTGGCATAGAGTTAGTTCTCTTCATGGTAGATAGGATGCTGCTGTATTTTGGATTTGTGACAAAACCACTGTTAATAACACAAACATGTGTTAGCTGTTGCTGAGCAATTCTTACACAGCATCAAGGCCTTTGTTGTTTCTCACACAGTAAGTAGGCTGGGGATGCACAGGAAGCTGGGAGGGGACATGGCTGAGACAGCTGATCCCAACTGTCCAGAGGGATATTCCATAACATATGATGTCATGATCAGCAATAAAAACTAGGAAAAGAAGGAGGAAGAAGGGATGCTTGGAGTTATGGTGTTTGTCTTCCCAAGTGACTATTACCTTTCCTGGAAATGGCTAAACACCTGTCTACTGATGTGAAGTAGTAAATTAATTCCTTATTTTACTTTGCTTTTATGTGTACCTGTTACTTTGCCTATTAAACTGCTTTTATCCTAACCCATGAGTTTTCTCACTTTTACTCTTCTAATTCTTGTTACCATTCTGCTGTGGAGGAGTGAATTGCTGTGTGTGGCTTAAAATGAGATCTCTTTTAAAATGAGAGTAATTTCACCTTATTTCACTTACTGTAAAAATATTCCAGATAATCAGATCAAGTGTAGATAAATTTATACATTCATTCTTCTAAAACCTAAAGTGGATGATAGCTTTTCTTCTATAAGAACTGGGTGAAATTCCACCAATGTTTCTAGAGTGGTAAATGTAGGATTTACTAAAATATCCCTAATTAAGTTACTTTCATATGGATGAAATGTCTCTATGTTTGTTGTAAAACTGCAAAATAAATGCATTACAGAATTTATGATTAATAAATAAATAAATAAAGGTCTTTGTGGTGGGTTGACCCTGGCACGGCACCAGGTGCCCACCAAGCCCTTCTATCACTCCCCCCAATCCCCGTCAGCACGGAACGCAGGGAGAGAATAAGATGCAAGGAGCTGTGGGTTATGACAGATAAGATGTTATTCGGTACTTCCCGTTCACAGGAGATGTTGGGCTGAGTCCAGGAAGCAGGACTCCAGGAACACGCAGCAGCCATTTGGAGGACAAAGCTGAATGCTCCCCCATCCTCCCTCTGCCCTCTCCCTTTATAGTTGAGCTGATGTCATATGGTATGGAATATCCCACTGCTCAGCTCAGGTCGGCTGTATCCCCTCCCCCTTCTTGCCCCCCCAGCCTCTGGTGCCGTGTGAGCACTGGCAGTCATAACGCGGGTGTGTTATCAACACCCTCCAGCTCCCAGTACTGCAACATGAGGGCCAGATGGGGAAAAGCAGCTCAGCCAGACCCACTACAATCATTCAACACTTAGTTTGTTCAGTCAATCTTAAAACTACGTATCTTCTTCACTAGACTGTCAGATTAGGTCACTCCTAAGAGGAAGTTTCAGAAAATGACTACCAAAAATATTTAATAAATCTATAGTTACAGTTTTGATACAAACGCTGTGTCTCACTTCAGATTGTTTATTTTCTGGTAATGTCAGAAGCTGTAACTATACATCAGTGGGCCTATAAAAGTAGTAACCACTGTTAAAATTCTGCAAGCCAACAAGGAAAAAATCTTGGCATACTACAAGAGAACAAGCAACTACAAAGTCCTCCTTCATCTGGCCCACAGTTCATGTTTTGTAGTTCACAATGCAAACCAGTAACTACAAGGAACAGGTAAGGGAAATTTCATCCTGTAAGGTCAATATTTCAAAGTTACAAATGTATTAAGCAATGTAAACTGATCTGCAGCTCCTAGGAGCTGGAAAAGCTGCCAGCTCCAAGAACTGAAAGGCAACACTCTTCACATCAAACACCCTCCATACATTGTTTTCCACAGCAATGCTAAATACCAGTCTTTAATAGAGGGGAGAGCTCTCAGGCCTAGGGTTAAGGCAATCTCATCACTAAAGCAGGGTTTTGAGATGTTGGCTGTCAACCACCACCTCCCACACAGCTGTGTGCACTTCTCAGTAATCTTCAGTGGCAGCTCTCTAAACACTGGAGATTGTGTTATTCAAACTTACCCTATGGATACCAGGAACTATACCACAATTTTTCCTACAATTATAACAGCATCCTGGCTTGTATCAGAAAAAGCGTGGCCAGCAGGACTAGGGGAGTGATCATCTCCCTGTACTTGGCACTGGTGAGGCTGCACCATGAATACCGTGTTTAATTTTGGGCCTCTCACCACCAGAAGACATTGAGGTGCTGGAGTGTGTCCAATGAAAGGCAGTAAGGCTGGTGAAGAGTCTAGAGAACAATTTTTATGGGGAGCAGCTGAGGGAACTGGGGTTGTTTGTCCTCTAGAAAAGGATGCTGAGAGACGTTCTCACTCTCTTATTATTGAATTATTGTATTGTGATTAAAACTAGAAGCTGAAACTAGTAGCTCTAATAAGTGACATGTAATGAAAGCAGATCTTCCCAAATAAGTTAGTTATTGGTAGCAATTGGTTTTGCCTTCAGACAGATTACATCCATAGGAAAATATATTGGACTGGTATCGCAAGTTAGGAAGAGTATTTACTCTGTGCTGTCAGAAGCCTCTTCCAATAGCACAGAACAGCATTAAATCCTTGCTAAAAATCTCAAATGCCACAAAATGCCATGAAAAACAAACAAGAAAGACGCAGAACATTGCCAGTATCATAGCAATAGCAGGGAATTTGACATAGAGAAGTGATTGTGCTCCTCGTTTTTTTTTCCATTGTTGATAATTTTAAGGACATGGAGACTAGTGAACATCTGAGCGAACAAAGAGACACTTCAGAAGGTGGTCCCTACATTTCAGGACTGAAGTTTAACAGACTGAGCTGCAGCTACTTGTACTTTGCATAAGTCTTTCAGTTTGCAGGGGCATTACTGTATAATAAAGCCAGAACTAAGACATTGGTATAAACACTACCTGTGCTCTCTTTCCGTTCTCTGACTTTCCACCTTACAGGTTGGAAAAAAACAACCTTTAAAGTCAATATAACTCACCACATTTAAAACAGGCTCTTGCAGTACAGAGAAGTTACCAAAATTACCAACTATTTTTAGAGGCCTCGTGGGCAACTGAGAAGTATTTTATTGGCATTTTATGAAATTAGCTGTAAATGTGTTAAAAGGATCCTGCAGCTAGTAAAGTGCTAAGTGCAAAAGTTATTTTTCCTATACCCTATCTTTTTTCAACACTGCCAATTTTACACAGAAACATGATTATGGAATGATAAGAAAAAGGAGGTACTACTCTTTCTGGCTTCAGAGAGGACTGATGGCTTTACTATGACTTATGCAAACTAATCTTATAAGTCAGAACCAAGTCTTTTTCTCTTTTTTACTCCTAAAATATCTCTCAATATTTACAGAAATCTGAAGAACTACACTATTTTCCATAACCCTTCCTGAAAGTCACTGAAAAAATAAGTTGGAAAAGAATTCCCTGTTTGTTTCTAAATAGAGAAGCTCTTAAAGCCATCACTGATATTCCTTCTATTTCTTTGAAAGAAAGAGATTCAGATTGCCCAGATCCAGGGCATAAACAGAGTGCTGACTTTTAATCAAGGGCAGTACATCCTTCCTAGCCTGTAGTATTTTCCCTGCTAGCTAGCACATAAGACCAGAATTTTTGTTTGGGCTGAGAATCGTTAGATAAAGGCAGTGAAAAGAAACAAAACCAATGTGGTGAACAAAATGAGACACAAACATGAACAATACCAGGTTGAAGATGTCTAAGGCCGAGCAGCTGTTGCACAGAATCTACGCAAAGAACATGCTATTGTGATGTATTCGCTGCTTATTTTCCCTAAGCATATACATAGTCTTTAACATATAATGTAAATGTTCTGTCACATACAGGGGCTTTCACAGTATGAGTAAAGACTCATACTCCCCTCCAGGGATTACCACCATAATAAATACTACCTTCTAAAAGCAAAATGATCCAAAGGACTCAACAGCTACTTAAAAACCATGGAACTCTAATTACAAGCAGTATCTTGTAGTCTTCATTCCTTTATCTTTGCTCATCTCTGCAAGCAACACATGCTACTTTTATTCCTCTCCAGACCAAGTCCTTCAAACTCCTGAACTGTATGTATTAAATAAAATATTTTAGAAAACCTGACAATTAGTCTGAGCTGCTTGGTGTGGTCATCCCAGTTATTTTTCTATCATTATGAACAAGAAAAAAAACCTAACTACACCACTTAAATATTTACCTACGAGTTTCCTTTCTCTGGAGATCTATCAGGTCATTGAAGAGATATGGATTATACCTGGATATAGAGCTAACAACAACTCAAAACTTAAGTCTTCAAATATTTTGCATCTCAGTATATGAAAGTGCCAAAGACTGAAAGTTATATTAGCAACATTTTTGTTACACAACAGCTGCAGAATTTATAGCTCCAAAGTCCAAAATGGCCTAAGCTAGTTTTTGCTCCTTTTCTCTGCAGTATCTTCACCAGAAATCACATTTAAATCAGCACCATGACAACCATTTATTAAGTACTTAAACGAATGGAAAAAGTCACAAAGGAAACAATTCCAGGGCTGGACCTTAAATTGGCACTACCATTCCCTTTTCAAGATTGAATAGGATACTGCCTGTATGTATATCGCATACATAGTACTGAAAACTGCATTCAGATACTGTTGTGTCTTTTTCTTTCCTCGATAGCCAGAACCAGCACAGATAGTACTATTGGTACAACCAGATTAATTACAGTCACCCCCTGGTTTCATTCACAGTTTGTTTTCTGTATTGTTCTCCCATTTAGGCTAAACTCCTTCCGCTTATTTTTTTTCAAGTGTTACTTTTTATTTTTAAACAGCATACAGCTGCTTTGCTTATTAGAGTAAATATTTTACATGCACGTTATGTAAAGATTCTTGAAGAAAAAGGCTGTCATGCAGTTTTCTGTACTTGAGTTGTAAAGGACATTGGACTACAAATCAGAGCTCTATGTGAAGTTGATTTCCCTGTTAATGTGCCCTGCAAGCAAGGGAAGCCTAGGAGGGTAGACTAAGAGGACATTTGGTGACAATGTGTCAGCATAGCTTGGCAGAACATGCTTATGTCAGAGGGAGAGGAATACACGTTAAATAGTCAATTCAGTTTTAATGGTAATCACTTTTTTTTTTTTTTTAAGTTAAACTTTATATACACTGGCTTTTGCTGTTAAGTCTTATTTCCTTCAGAGATTACCAGCAATTGTTTCCCTCTTTCTCCTTATAAATATGGTACCAGGTCTAGTATTTTATTACCTTTGTGCCTTGAGAAGAGAGGCTGACTTGCATCAACTGCTATCAGGAAATGTTTTAGCTTTTCATATCTTCAAAACAATGAATCTCAGTGTAATGCTCAGCTTTGCCAGAGTTAGGCATGCTGAACAGTGACTAAATCAGACAGTTCAGCTTCTACAGCTATTTTCAGTAACAACCACATATAAATTGATTATATGTTTTTTGACTTTGCATTGCAAGGTTTTAGAGCTACAGAGATGGCTTCTCTGAGAAGCTGCTAGAAGCTTCCCTCAAGTCTGACAGATCCAATGCCAGCTGGCTCCAAAACGGACCCACTGCTGGCCAAGGCCAAGCTAACCAGTGATGGTGGTAGTGCCTCTGTGACAAAGTATTTAAGGAGTGACAAAAAAAACCCATCAAGGTGAGTGAAGAAGGGGGGAGAGGAGGTGTTCCATTTATTATTATTGGTAAAAAATTAAATTAACTTTCCCCAAAGGCAAGTCTGTTTTATCTGTGGTGGTACCTGGTTAATGATCTCTCCCCCTCCTTATCTCGACCTACAAGCCTGTTGCTGTGTTTTCTCTCCTCTATCCAGCTGAGGGAGGGGGAGTGATAGAGTAGCTTTAGTGGGTACCTGGCATTCAGCCAGGGTCAACCAGGCACATATATAAAAATATTTCCACCCACTGTCAAGTCTCTGATAAGTGATTCAGGAAGCTGGGGTTTGGAAATCATGTGGCTGTGAAACAGGGAAGCCATTGGAGTCTCTGCCATCTGCTGCCAGGCAGGTTTAGATAGCACAGTTCCTATTTTTAGGTAGAAATTCTGACCAAGTTGTCAGGTTGGACACAACCTCAGACTTTATCTTTTGTTTGCACAGCTTAGTGTATCCTGTGAAGGTTCGGTCAACATGATAAAATACTCTGCTTTGTTCAAACAGCATAGTCATTAGCATGAGCACCAAGACATCCTCTTTGTTAGCCAATCCTAAAGCAAGTAAAGAAAATAAACAGATGAAATTTATCACTGTAAGAAGAAATCAAAGTAAGATTTTCATGTTTCTATATGTCATGGTAGTCAGAGTTTAGAGAGGGTTTTTTTTTATTTGTTTGTTTCTATAAAGTCTTAGCCGTTATAATCACCTACTGACAATATTTGTAGTTAAAAACTAACTCTCCACAGCACTAAGGGAAGATGAGGCTCTGTCCTAGTGTTGCTAAAGTCTTCCTGCTCTACGATGGGATGTTCATTCACTCTGGAAACTCAGCACTCCATCTCCACCTAGTGCAAAAGAGCACCACTGAGGGCAAACATACAAAAGTATAAGGCACTGAGCTCTTGTGAAAAATGGAATCATGTTAGCAGATGATTTAACCAAGCTAAAAGAAAGAGCCTGTTTCTGACCATCTGTGGGAAAATAATGGCAGATTGGTGAGGAGGATTGTAAACACGCTCAAGTGACTAGCAGCTGAAGTATTGAAAGACACATATATCAAATAATTGTTGATTAGCCTTGTACGTTGGACAAGTAGAACATCTGCATTTAGATAACATGGGACTGTGATAAGCTTTGACTCACCCTATCAACAGTACTTGAGATTCCTGCCCTGCTGTGGGAAAGACAGTGGTAAACACCTGCATGAATCCCTGATATACAGGTGAAATCAGCATGTTCGGTGATCCTAATATGGACCAAGCTCCACCGTGCCTGCGTCCCAACTTGTGTGTCTCTGTCCAGGTGCTGCTTCAGGGATCCCACAGCTGGTGAGGTAACAAAAATAAATTTACTCTGCATTTTGACCATTGTTTTGTGGTTGTTCCTGCATTCCATCTGTGCTGTCTCACACACCACCCATAGGACCTTCATCTACTCTTCTGCTTTTCTGAAGTGTCCCAACTTCAGAAAAGTGAGCTAGTTGTTTTTAAGTACAGGTGATTACTGAAGAAGCTCAAATTTACTATTTTCTGTGTCTGCAAAAGGGGAGCAATGGTAAAGGTGTCAAAGAGTGCTGATAAAGACAAGTTTTTGAGTAAGAATGTTGGCTGGATGAAGAACTGCTTAAAATCTTCATGAAATGTACTGTCTGGGTGATCCACAGACTACATAACTAAGATAATCTTAAACTGTAAAATACATATAATCTTAGATGACTGCTACCAATGTGAAAAGAGACCTCAGGGTCAAACCAAACAATCCTAGGCCAACAGTACCTCAAGTGTTCAGAAACAGTTAAATAATAAAATTAAATGACATTTTTATGCCATTAGTCTGCAATATTTGATACAAGGCATGGCTCTACTACTCCTTTCCGCGTCTCAAAAAATATACAAGAGAAGACTGAGAGATAACTGATGAGGATGACCAAAGGTTATAGAGAAACAACTAAAAATATTACACCAGGGCTCAACAGATTGGAAAAGACTGAGTATATTAGAAGTCCATAAAAACAGAGAGTGTGGACAGTGATTTTGCTAGGATCTTTCTTGGTTAGTTTTTGTTTGTTTTGGTGTTTTGTTGCTGTTGCTTTCTAAGAAGTAGGGACATCATTTGAAACAAATAAAAGATGAAAACACATGAATAATGGAGGTGGCTTGACTAATAGACAAGGTTACAATGAGTTGAGCATATGGATCAAGTCACACAACCTTGTAAATGAGACACGTGGCAGGGATTTATAGAAAATTTGTACTCTTTGAAAAATACTAGAATTTAGGAACCTGGAAATTTTGAAGTACGAAATGTGGCAGCCATGGTGGGCAACAGTACAATAACAAAGCCCTTTTGAAGGTGGAACACCTTCATGCATTCCCTTCATTCCCTTCCTTCAGAGTCTCTCAGTCTATCATCAATCAGTACAATAAACCAGCAAGGTGTTAGACGTTCCTTGCTGTGTGTTTTGCAGTGAAATATAACCCTTGCAAAATCCTTGCCTCGGTCCCCTTTTTCACTTACTTCAATTGCTGTGGCTGTTTTGATGCTGTCATGTCCTTGATTTGCTCTTCAGCCAGAGCCTTCTTGTTCAGTACTCACCTACTGACAGATGAATGCAGGTGAAATTTTCAGTTCCTACATGGTCTGCTCTCATCCTGTGGTTCTGCATAAGCAACACTTCTTTGGGAGAAGAGCTGTTCGGGTAGTAATGCACTATTGTTCTCAGGAGCAAAAGGCCCAGTGTTTCACCTAGTATCCCCTGCTTTGTGAGACACAGTTACTGTCTGCACAGTTTCATGAAAAGTAACCTTGCACAGAATACATAACCAGTTTCCCGAATTTCAAAGGGAAAGTACATGTAAAGAAAACAAACTCAGAAAATCACTGTGTTTTTGTAAGTGTAGGAATTCCTACTCCTGTGATGAAGGTATCCACATTCTATGGCCATCCCCTCAAAGTGTATTTTCATGGTGCAGAATATCAAAAAGAATAAATCACAGAAAGAGTCATACAAGGAAAATATCCAAATCATAGCCGCCCCAGTCATTGAATTGCACTGTTTTGTTTATAAATACCTAAGGGTCTATTCTGCATCTGTTGCAATGATGTACGGTCTCCACTCACAATTTAAAGCAGAGAAAGAAATTGTGAGTTATGATCTTTCTTCCCTAATCTCTGGTTCTACTTATTGAAAAGAAAGGTGATATATTTTGCTGCTTTCTTGCATTCACCAGGCAGCAAAAGGGTCCTCAAAGATGCAAACACTATCAGTGTTTTTTAAGCAAAAGAGGATTAATTACCCTAGGAAACATTGCTCCTGGAGACACAACTTAACACATTATTTCCCTGCTTCTGGAACCACCAGCATCTTCAGAGCATGGACATATACTGGGTTAAAAAAAAAAATCAGCTCATGCTGTATTCTGAAAAGATCCAAACTGCACATCAAACAAACTGACAAAACTGAACTGTTCAGTGTCATATTAAGTGCTATTAATAATACCAAGGTGAGTTTCTTAACCTTTAATAATAAAAAAGCCATGCCCCCTCCCTCTCCCTCACCCCCAAATCCAAACCCAATAGTGTTTGCTAGCAGATCTTGCTGACTCCCAGAGTCTCAAATGTTATTCTACCATACATAAGATACTAAAAGGATGGCATGGGGATACATATATCCTTGTATATGCCCATTTTTTCACTTCCCTCCCTCCCCTTAAGTTTTATTTGGAATTTAAGGTAATATAGGACGATAATTTTGGTTTTATATACTAAAGCTGTTTCTTACACATGGAATTTCTGAATACAGAATCCATCAGGAGTAGTCCTGGCTGCAAGGAAAACATTTATCACAGATTCCTAATGCCAGAAAACCGGAAAATGGAGAAAAGATCAGTAACACTCATTAGAACTTTATCTACAGCTCAGCTCTAAAGTGACACTAACACAAACTTTTCATGATCCTGAATAACAATAGCCAGAAAATCTAGCACCAAATTTACTAATCTGAGAACAAAACACACAGACGAAAATGTTCCATTTTAAAGTATAGAAATATCTTCTACAGAATAATCCAAGGTTTTTTGTTGGAAGTATGCCTTGTGGTTTGCCCGCATCTACTGATTTCCAGTTACATTGCCTTTTTAAAGTTTTTCCTTTCCTTTCTCTACAATTTCAAGACACCTTCTTTTACTTACAGGGGATTTTGGGACCGCTAACATAAGAGAACAGAATTAAGGTAATATAGGTGAATTATACATGTTTGCATTTTATACATGTCAGATACACGGACGAGAGGACATTCTGTGAAACACTAGACAACAGCGGAGACCAGCAAGTACAAAAACTAAGTTCACAATCTGAAGAATTAAAGCATTGTTAAAAAATTTGTTAAGAATCCTACATAAAGTGGGAAGTAAGGCTACCATCTGAGCAATTTTCAGTCAGTAAATGTTGATAAACAAAGCAGACCCCAAGTTAAAGATGATGCTAACAAGAGTCAGTTTTGGTTCCACAAATCTTATCACCCATTTTGAAATCCTGAGGCCTAGGAAAGAACTCAGCGATATATATTTGTAATGAAATAGCTACTTCAAGCTTTTAATCCACTCTTCTTTCTTTTTTATGATTTAGGCTGACATTTAGGAGAAAGGAGGAGTTCAGAAACTAGTGTAATAGTCAACTTGTTACCATATTGCATTATGAAGGAGGTGGCTACCCCAAGTAGCAGAAAGCTCAGATAAGAGCGTTATTACTGAAGCATGGAGCAACCTTACCTGAACTGGATCCCTCTGTTGTCAAATTTTGAATATTACCAGTGTTAATGGAATCCATCACTGGTGTCTGTACTGTAGGCATGATACAGCCAGCCAAATCACCTATAAACTGCAATCACTGTACTAGAATTGTTTTTGTGTTCTTTTGGGCTTTGTTTGTTTGGAGGACAAAAGGCTATGGGGGACCCAGTATCTGCATGATGGTTATCAAGATGATGGAGACAGACTCTTCATAGACTGCACGGTGGGTGCATGAGAGCCTACTGGCAGAAGCTGAAATAAGATGGGTTCAAACAGGATGTACATAAAAAGCTTTTCAACATGGAGATGAAGCACTGGGACATTTCATCCTTAGAGGTTTTCAAGATCCCACCGAATAGTCATGAGTAACCCACTCCAACAATAAAGGAACTCTGTCTGGAGGAAGAGGCTAGACTAAATAACCTCTAGAGATTGCTTCCATCCTGTATTATCCTATTGATATTATCATGTGTAATGTTTCTGTACATTATTACATCAGTATTACATTTGAACAGAAGATTAGGCAAGATTTACAGATAAATTTTAAGAGCAAATTCCTATAAACACACAGAGACATCCAACCCTTCTGGTAATGCAGTATAATAAACAGACAGTCCCCTTGTTAAAAAAAAACTCTGAAAACAATCAGAAACATTTTGCCTTATCAAGACAGAAAGACATTTGGAAATAGACACACTTCTGTAATTTTTCATAACTCAGGAAAAATACAAGTAAAATACTTTGAAAGTGTATTCACAAAAGGAATCAATAAATGTTTGGGACTTGAGATGAGGCCTCCCAAATTGTGGAGAAAAATATCTCCAAGACTAGAACTGTTTGCAAGCACAGAAAAGTTCAGCTTGTCATTATGAACAAACATCGCTAAGGAGAGAGAGGAATTTCAGAAAAAGGGGCTGAAGAAAGAAAATACTTATCTGTCTAAAAGGAGGAAAGAGATTACAATAAATGCAAAATATTTTATTTATTGCAAACAAAAGCTGTGGCAACAACATTGCACAATACCAAATTTTAAGGTTTTCAAATTATCAGAAACTACTCTTCATTGTGATTTTTTTTTTCTGCTCCATATATCTTTATAATTATATCTTTACATTATGACAAGAGTAAATTACTTACAGAAATTAAACCAAATTGTATATAACTTGCCAGCTTACTGTTTCATTTATATGTCACAGACTGTAACCATTTAACACTTCGACCTGAAAAGGATTATCAGATTCAATGCTCTGCTAGTCATGTAAGAGAATTATAGAGTCTGGTCATTTTTTTAAATGATTAGAAGTATATGGGAATTCACATAAGTGTGTTGTTCATATTGTCTACAAAATGCAGATAACAACTAACTTCATTACTTCACTAGAACAACAATTTCTCCCTTTTGTGTAAGATCTCCAGCAAAAAGGCAGACAAATGCACAAATCCAGCATTTTTAGATCCAATGCTGAATAGCCTGGAGGGCAGTAGTAAAAGTCCTGAGTGCAGGATGAGTCCCTCGATGAGACATTAAGAGGGACCCGGCCTCTGAGTTGAACCCTGCTTCTTTAAGTTGTTTTGCTATTTCCTCTACATCCCAGCCTCCTTCTCCCTGGTTAGTCAGTAAGTGGTCAATAAGGCGAGGATAGAAGGCAGTAGACGTGCACTTCACCACTAACTTGGCATTGAGGAGCAAGGAAAGTATTTCAGCATCACAATTGGAATCATCAACCTACGAAGAAAGAAAAATCCAAAGCAATTAAAAATTAATTAGCAGGTACATCCATCAACCAGAACACATCATGACTGTTGTAACTGCACAGCATGACCTTGAAAACAAGATGAGCATTCTATATGGATTGACAACAGGGATACACACTTTGCATGTGTCAGAATAGGTAAAGGTATGTCCTTAACAGTCTCTGTCACATTAATATAAATATTTGACCTCCATGAAGTTAAGGAATAATAATGCTTAACAACCTGGCTAGAATTAGATTAACAACCTTATAGACTTTTCACAGGTTCTCAGTAGCAGTGCAGAAGAGACCACAACATTTACCTCCATATCAAGAATGACACCCTGAGGAAGGTCAGAGAAGAGTATATTAAATTTTAGTCACTTTATATTAATATAATAGGTTACAGTCCATGTATTAATATGACAGGCAACATTCACAAACTCAAACAGAATTTCTAGACTTTCAGCACTCACAGCAAGGATGAGATTTTCTGAAGAATACAACATGTATTTTAAAAGATTTGGAGCACAAAGCTCCTACCTCTGTGAGACATCATGGATGCCTCAGAAAAGTGTGGTTACTTGATACAGGAGAGCAGATATTCTCTTTTAAAATCTCATCTACATTTTTACAAATAACACTACAGAATACTATTTCAGTTTATTTTGACATGTCTTTCCTGGGTTCCTTGAAATGGACTGTTGTTTTTATCAGCTTAAGTGACTTAACACAAAAAAACAAAAACAAAAAAAAAAGGGCTGAAGGAGAAGTAAACGTTAGTCAGTTTTCAGTGACTGCATTCTACCAAGTCACAAATACATGATCAAATTATGCTACATTCACAAAACAGCCTCTCAGTCTGTTGTGTTTTATTTGGGTGGGTTTGGGTTTTTTTTTTTGTCTTGTTTTTGGTTGGTTTTTTTTTAATTCTGTCTGGTTAGCTTCTGTTTCATTTTTTGTAAAAATAATGTCTATCTTACATAGTTGGTACCAGGGAACCAGCAAGTAATAAAGACCCTGTGATCCAGTGGTTTGATACCCTTGAAGGTCAATTCAACTGCTATACATGATGTGACTACTGTATACCAAGAGATATGGCACTGACACTTGACAGCTGAAATTAAGCAGTTTTTTATCTAATTAGCATCACTACACTTTTAACCTTGATTCATTTCAGGACTGTATTTAAAGTTTCCTTGTCTCTCTGTTTTAGTTCAATCTAGAACAGTGCAGAGCCTTGCCTCCTCACGTTCACGTGCATGGGGGGCATTCACCCGCTGCACCACTATTGTCATCATGAGCACACTGCAACAGGCACTTCTTGCTTATAACCCTCTTCTCTGACCATTTAAGTTTCCACACTCATTTCTTAGTAACATGTAACAATGCCAATCTGCAGTTGTGTTTTGGTTTTGTTTATTTGGTTGGTTTTGTTTGATTGCTTTTGGGTTTTTTTGCTTGGTTTGGTTTTTTGGTTTTGTTTTGTCATTGTTTCTTTCTTTTTTCCAGAAAGACTGAACAGGAAGTATGACCAGTTAGTCCATAACACCAAACGTACTGGTAAAATAAATCTTGCCTACTCAGACACATACACTATGAGAGGTGATGCACACCATTTAACATGCACCATCTACTGTGGGAGCTCTCCAGTTCCCCTATACAGGTACTCAAACTAGAAAGAGGATCCTCAAAGCATAAATCAGAACAAGTACATAACTTTTTCTTGAATGCATGGAATTCAAGACTCCCAAGTTTTGGCATGTTATTTGGAGGAATCAATATTACATTTGCTAGTAGAAGAACACAGAGTTCATGAGGAGCTACCATGTAGTGCCATTCATTAACATGGATGAGAAATCTGCAACTACCTTCAGGAGAAAGAACTTCCTTTGAAGTAACAATTTTTTTAAGAAAAAAAAAAAATTATTGTATCTAAATAGTTTCAAGAATGTAAGTTTTGCCTCTGCGAAAGATTTAAAAAGTCAGCATGATGACCAAAAACATGTATGTGGCAAGACACAGAGTAATTTGTTGCTCTATTTCAGAAAAGATTCACTCTACACAACACAAAATATAATTACAAATACAAAACATAAAATATTGCAGCATGACAAGCTGTTATATCTCTTTTTAACACCTTCAATGTTCCATTAATAACACATGATCGTTATTTTCAATTTACTGTTTTTACTTCCTTTGGAATTTCAGAAGCTTTACAGAAAAACAGAATGTCTTTATCATGTTAGCCAGGAAGAGAGTTTGCTGATTTACCCTCATGCTACTTTTTCTATTACTTAATTCAGGTGTTCCTGTTTTCTTTCCATGGAAATCTTAAAAATAAACTGAATTTCCTCCAAGTTTTCAACATTTTCACACTTACAGATAACAAATCTAACAAAATAGTACATAGAAGTTGTAGCTCAAGTTCACAAAATAGTTCTAAGAACAACAGGAATGTCCAGTCTTTAGGCTGTCCAATCTTTAAATCTGTAATTATTTAATAATTCCTCTAAATTGTCATATGTTAATTATTGACATGTCTTTCTGTTGAAGATGGGTTGATAATTAAATACCTAGTGCTGCTACCTTGTAGCACAGCACACAGCATACTAAGCCATTAACCAAACAGATCTCATCTTTTCTGAAATGGGAGGCTGGAGGGATATTCTGCTCCACTTTTGAGCTCTGTGTTCTATTCTTGACCTGTAAGTAGGATGCAACTTTACACAAGGCTTCAGTATTTGAACTTTATGAACAGAAAACGCAAACAGGAATTACAGTGATGAGATCATTAGATGGGAAGTTTGATTTAAATTTGTTTCTTTAGGCTGTTCTCCAGCTAATGAAAAATCCTACAGATTAGTGGGATTTCATATGCCAAAAACCTACAAATTGGAAAGAGGTAAGTCTGAAAGTAAAAGACCTTTTCTAGCATAAAACCATTCAACATCTGAGCTATGCTATGGGGATGAAGATGCTTATATGCAACCTGTCTGTACTCATGCATAAGTGAGATCACTGTGTCTTTAGACATCATGGAAGTGCATACAAAAGGCTCTTGGTGGTGTCTGACAGCTCATCCTCAAGCTCAAATAGTCCAGTAAGTTTCAACTGATTAATGTTGCCCATTTTCTGACTTCCATGCTGTCTGAAGACTTGGTCAGAAAGAGGACACCTCTGTCTCTAGGAAGCTGGATGGACACAAGAGATGGCAACCAGACGCTGTGAACACATTTCACGCAGCTAAGGCCACTGTCTATTCTGCACCTCTATGGTCAGTCAAAGAGGAATCTGACAAGTGTGGGAGGTACTCAGAGTCATCAAGGTTAATGAGAAATCTGTATAAAAATAGGCTGCTGAGAAAGCTAGATTAACTATTTGACAGTTTTGCAACTCCAGATCATGACAAAACTTTGGGTGTCAGTTGCAAATGAAGAGACAGTTACAGTCATTAGTTTAAATAAAAACAAATGCATGTATCTAAATTTCTTACCAACACCTATACAGACTGTCAATGAATTAATGTCTATTTAAAAACCTTAATTAAGACAGCTTATATACTGAACAGCAATGCTTAAAAAGGTAAGATTTTTTTTTAATTAAACCCATTTAAGTGTATCTTAAGACTACATGTATTTAAAATTAATTTTAAATTAGAATAAGCATTAAAGCAAAAAATTACTAAAACAAATAAAAAATGTAAACACACAGAGCATATATTTCAAAGTTGAAATACACCATAGAGAGTATAACATAGTGTCTGTGCAAGAAGTGACTCAGCAAAACTAGGACTCCCCAACCTGGAAGACAGGCAGATTAGGAGGTATAGAGTAGACAGCAACATCATTAAAGTATACAGGGATTGACTAAATACATTCTCTCATTTAAAAAAAAAAATTATGAAGCATCAAATGAATCTAGTGGTTCAGATAGAGTAAATAAAAAAATTTTTTTTACACTCTTGAACTCTTTGGTAAATGATACTGCATAATGCAAAAGCTCATCCAAGTTTAAGGAGAAACTGGACAAACCTGAGAAAGAAAACCACTGGCAGTTACTTAGCAAATACCTACAGCTGAAAATAACTGGAATTTGGAAGAGTAGTGTTTCAGAAAAAGAGCCTATATATTTGCCCTATTCTTAGCCTTCACTAGATTTGTATTTCTTCCATCCGTCAGAGCCAGGATGTTATTTCAGAGGGATTTCTGATCCTCAAAATTTTACCTTTTAAAAAATATTAATTCAAAACAACCTTCAGGGTTATTTTTGTTTGCCAACGATTTCAATCATGTTTGAAATGTTTAAATTAACACAGACTGCCTTTCGAGTATATACTTCTGGCATACATGCCCAATATTAGCCTACAGTAGGCACAGACTCTCTAAAAGCACTACATTTCCTTTTTCAAAGCACTCTTCTGACTGACTTGTAAACAAGAGAGTAAAACTTAATTTAGACCACTACTAGAAAGGAACATTACCATCCCACTGTTACAGAGCTGCTGCTTCTGGGCAGGCAGCAGGTGTAGGATCTTACTAATGCGTTATTTCTGATCTGTCTGCATATGCAGAGCCCTTGCTACCCCAAGATCCTAACTAAGCCTCAAAACACTGTTTCCAGAAGAGTTTATCGCTGATCCCAGACAGGCTGTTACAGTGATACGGGATGCAGCTGACTGCAGTTTAAGCAAGTTTCAGAAGTGCAGGGGTCTTCTGCACAAATTCTCACACAGTCACTTTCCATATTGTGTGAATATGTGAACATACTATAAATCATAATAATGACAAACTCAGAGTATATATATGATGGAGAAAAATCATTATGCCTATCTAGACTTCCATGCTAAGGGTGCTAATATTTTCATTAGTGTAAAATCTGTTACTTCTGGAAGGGTTAAATGGGAGCAGTTTTAGTGTTTCATATCCATCTCTGCTTCAGTAGGATTTGACAGTGCAGATTTAGGGTGATGCCCACACCCAATGCACACATGTATGAGTAAAAGAACTAAAGGGGATAATTACACTAAGAGAAACTCCTGAATTTTTTTAACGTGACTTACATACCTATTTAGGTATTAGCTGAAATCTACTTGCAAAATCTAGACATACAAGTAGTATCTCTGATGACTATCTCACTCCATTAGACTGATGATTCATATCCTTCCCTTCTAGAGATACGCATACACATCTAGAAAGTGAGACATCATAAAACCAGAACTGCAACAGACACAATCAATTCCACTGCAGCAGTGCTTCAAACTCTGCTTCAAACAAGGCTTGTGCATTTTATTAAATCTCTCTTTCATGCAGAATTTATAAATAGATTTACATCTACTAACAGAAAAATCACATCTCAGCTAGGTTCCCCTCAACAGGTACAGAAGCGAGTACCCACTTACAGTCTGTCTCCGTGAGTCCTGAACTCTTTCTGCACATCTTCAGCAGGATGGACAGGAGCCTTAGCCAGACTAAGTGCTGCTCTTAGAGTGAGAGATTCAAGCTGTGTCCCCCGTGCCCTTGGCAAATGACCCGAACATGAAGTAGAACACACAACCTGTATTTTTTGCCCCTATGCTAACTGCTGTATTTCTGAATCAGAACAGCAGTTTGTGCCTTACACTGAACTCAGTGCTGCCAGTGCATAATTAGTAAGGGTTAATCAAGCCTGCCTCAGGCCTTGCTGACAGCACACTAATGTTACCAACTGCAAATGGGCTCAGGCTTGAGGCATTCAGCTCTACCGAGGCAGCAGGTCTTCCCAGGCAAGCAGAGACAGGGAGGCTGCAAGTTTTAAGCTAGTTTATATGTGAAATAGGTGGGTGAAGATCATGTTTGCCACAGGTGGCACCTCTTCTACAAAGAGGAACCTGAGACATCTAAAAGGCTTTACGGATAATATCACCAAAGTCTCCAAAAATTCACGTGACCACGAGTGCAAGAATTTTGCAGATCCACTCTCCAAGACAAAGGCCACATCTTATATCAGTATCCACTATTTTTTAAGATTGCTAACACAGTCTACATGGACACTGTAGCTGTACTTGCGATGATGCAGCATATCTGAAAAAAAACCCAAACCACAAACAAAAAAACCTGTAGTGAGAATTTCAACTAAGCAAGAGCAGGTCAGGTAGTATCTTTCACCTAACTAAGCGGAAAGGCAAGTTCTGGGGAATTCCCTGTCAGCACTGTTTGTGCGTGTCTCCAGAGGTTCTAGTATAGATGAAATATTGCCTATTGCTAACAACTTACGCATTACAAAATCCATATGTTCTGAAATATGGATGCTAATGGAAAGGTAAGAACTGCTGATAACTTAACAGCAGAAAAGAACTGAACCTGCTATTTCCCAGAGCATTAGCTTTCCACTACTACTGGAGGTAAAAATGCTTTTCATTTTACTCTTCATTGGACTCTATAACTACATGACAAATAAATAAGGAAAGAAAAAACCAGAGATATATTAAAAAAAACACTAGAAAAAAGAAAGATATTTTACTGTCATCAGCATTAGCTTACATACACATAATTTAACAAGATTTCTTTTAAAAGGTAAGCCATATCAAGTCAGTAGCCATAAATGGGATAGGACACTGCAGAACGTTGAAAATTCCATCATTCACAGATTCTTTATGATTTCTCATATGACATTTTTCAATAAATCATGTTGCAAAAGTAGACTAAATACTTCAACATTGAAAGTATAATATGCAAATGGATCTAAGGTATTATTTGAGACTAACTAAAAACATTTTCTAGTTTCTATTAAAGTCTTGATTGAAGAAGTATTTGCACTGCTTATATTAACTCCCCTTTGTTAGCTGTTTTAACAGTATAAATTACCAAGAGGTAATAGAATATTTGCTTGTTCTGTGAGAAGTGTAAAAATCAGCCTTAATCTTTGAAACACAACCAAGTGAACAGCCAATGCTGAAATTCTTCTCAAAAATAATTTGACTTTTATGGGCAAACTCTGAGCCCTATTGGCAGTAATAAGCTTATTTAAGTAAATTAATTTTTGAAAATATTCACACACCATACAACACAGAGGAAGATTACTTGTTTCTCTTATCCAAAGAAGACATGTGGTAACTTATAAAAACACACACAATAAAAAGAGAGGTCTGCAGTTTTAAAAAAAGCTTGCACAAAATCTTGCTTGTTTTATTACAGGGAAAAACTATACAATTCCCAGTATCAGCACTTCAGCATCATCCTTAACTGTAAACATCCATAAAGCTGTCAGCAACATACAACAAATGGCTAACTAATACATCGTATCAGCAAGCAAGTGCTGTGCTTTTTTCACAGCCATGTTTGTGAGCTGCGTTAGCACTATGTCAGGGAATCAATAGCTATGATTTCCCTTTGCCAGATGTTAGTTGTCCTTTTCCTGTTTAATGTAGGCAGAAATGGGCTTCCTCTGAAAAATTCTATTACAAATTCTACAAAAAGCATTAACAGCCTGAATACTGTTTTTAAAAGGCAAAAAGGACACATACAGAATAATACTGAACAAACAACACTGACATAGCTAAGCAATATACGCACTTTTAGTACAACACCAACTAATGTAATCGTAAGAGATGCACGCAAAACAAGGAATAAGAAATACTTTTCTGAGCAATATAAGAACAGCTTTTAAATTTAGCATGGCATTCTTCTCTACTAGTTGTTTTTCTAGTGACAGTGGAATGTCACATTTGAGGCACTGGCTAAGCTCTATGCCTGATGTAATGAAATCAATAGTCAAATTTTCATTAACTTAAGACAAAACATTAGACCAAAGCTAAATGCTTTGAAAATTCTAAGTTACCCAGCATTCTTAAAGAACTATGTACCCAAATTAGTACTGAATTTAGAAGAACAACTTGGAAACAGCATTTCAAGCTGCCTCCTGCATAAGAAGGCCAAAAAGAGTATTTATTATTTTAGGCATGCACAGGTGTACAAAGTGCTTTATATATTAGTAAAAAGATAATATGGTTCCTGGCCCTAAGACTCAATATAATGTAATCAGCCTAGAGTGTAGAAAATTGAAATCTGTAGCACACTAGAAAGAAAAGGCCAGTTAAGAGAGCAATACAATTAGTAACCATTTAGAAAGTGCTACTGCAGAGCATTATGCTTTAAAAATAGTTAAATAAAATGTACTCGGACACAAATTCCTGCTGGCAAGCTTCAGAGCCAGTCACTTACACAGCAGCTTTCATCTGTTAACAAAAAAGTCAATTTTAAAAGGTTAACAAGAACATATAGATGAGAAAGTGCATGCATATATCAGATCCCCTCTCGCTTTTCAATGAGATCTTGTTTAAAAACAGTTATGAAAAAGCCTTGCTTTGCAGATATAAAATCTACAATTAGAAATGAAAAAAGTAAACTGCAATATATCAGTATTATATATAGATCAATATACTAAAGATAATCTACTATTGTTTTGGTGGTTAATATTCATAAAATTATGCTTTGTAGAAAATTCAGGAAATGTGTACTTTATTTGTATAAAGAAAAGGGAATAATAACAACTTCATAAAACCTTGTGGTTCTTTGGTAGAATGTCAATCTCAGCTGGGAAACAGAATCATAGAACCATTCTGGTTGGAAGAAACCTTCAATATCATCAGGTCCAAATATTAATCCAGCACTGACAGGTCACCACTAAACCACATCCCCCTAATCATCTACATGTCTTTTAAATACTTCCAGGGATGGTGACTCCACCACTTCCCTGGGCATCTCATTCCAGTGCTTGACAACACTTTCTGTGAAGAAATTTTTCTAATATCCAACCTAAACCTCCCCTAGCACAACCTGAGGCCGCTTCCTTTTGTCCTGTTATTTGCTATGACAGACCCCCACCTCTGTACAACCTCATTGCAGGTAGTTGTAGAGAGCAAGGAGGTCTCCCATGAGCCTCCTTTTCTTGAGGTTAAACAAACCCAGTTCCCCCAGCTGTTCCTCATGCTCTAGACCACCAGCTTTGTTGCCCTTCTTTGGACATGCTCCAGCACCTAACATCCTTCTTGGAGTTCAGGGGTCAAAACTGAACACAGTATATGAGGTGCAGCCTCACCAGTGCTGAGTACAGGGGGACAGTCACTCCCCTAGTCCTGCTGGCCACACTTTTTCTGATACAAGCCAGAATGTTCTTGACCTTCTCAGCCACCTAGGCACACTGCTGGCTCCTATCCAGCTGGTGTTGACCAACACCCCAAGTCCTTTTCTGCCAGGCAGCTTTTCCACCACTCTTCCCCAAGCCTGTAGTGTCGCCTGGGGTTGTTGTGATCCAAATGCAGGACCTGGCACTTGGCCTTGTTGAACCTCATACCTGGCCTTGGCCCATTAACTCAAGATGGCCTCCAATCTTCACATCACTCACAAGTCTTGCTCTGCTCACAAACAACAGGCCCAGCAGGGCACCTCCCGTAGTTGGCTCTCTCAACAGATGTGTCAGGAAATTATCTTTCATAAACTCCAAGAACCTCCTAGACTGTTCCCTTTCTGCTGTATTGTATTTCCAGCAGACATCTAGTAAGTTGAAGTTCCTCATGAGAACAAGTGGGAGTGACTGTGAGACTTATCCCACCTGCTCATAGAATATTTGATCTGCTTCTTGATTCTGCTTGGGCGGTCTATAACAGTCTCCACCCATGGTATCTACCTTGTTGGCTTGCCCTGATTCTTATCCATAGACACTCAACTCTATCATCACCATCTTTAAGCTCTAGACAATCAAAGCACCTCCTAACATATGGGGCTGCTCCACCACCTCCTTCCTGGCCTATCCTTTCTGAAGAGTTTATAGCCCTCCAATGCAGCACTCCGGTCGTGTGAATCATCCCATCATGTTTCTGTGACAGCAACTGTTTCAGAGTCTTCCTGCTGCACCATGGATTCCAGCTCCTTGTGTTCGTTGCCCATGCTGTGTGCATTGGTATAGATGCATTTCATTTGGGCTACTGATCCCATCACCCTTTTTGGGGCAAGAAGGCCTCATTCATACCTTACCATTCCCAGATGCTTCTCTGATTTCTAGACACCCCCTACATCCACTTGGATGGCAGACTTTAGGGCCACATTAAATACTCTCTTCTCAGTGACATCCAATGATAGGGCAAGGGGCAAAGGGTGCAAGCTGGAATATAGGAGGTTCCATGTGAATGTAAGGAGAAACTTCTTCACAGTGACGGTGACAGAGCACTGGAACAGGATGCCCAGGAAGGTTGTGGAGTCTCCTTCTCTGGAGACATTCAAAACCCACCTGGATGTGTTCCTGTGTGACTTAGACTAAGTGATCCTGCTCTGGGAGGGGGGCTGGACTAGATGATCTTTCAAGGTCCCTTCCAACCCCTAACATTCTGTGATACTCCGAACTCATACTGGATGCTAATTAAGGTATTGGAATTTTGATATAAGAAGATGTGTACTACATATAATACACTCTGCCACCTTCCATGCTACTATTTTAAATATTCAGAGAGAACAAGTTAAAAAAGCTGATGCTTCCTACATTTTGGTTAAGTCCTCTTGAAGGAAAATTAGTAACATCTGAAATGGAGCCTATGATTCCAGTTCTATTGCTTCTTTGACTGGCCTTCACTGCTGTGTTCTAGAAAGGAGATAATCTTTTCTCAGCCTATACAATGGATAAAAAAAGATAAAAGCTTCTGGAAAACAATGTGCAGCGTAAGAAGACACAGCACATAAGCAGAAATAAGTGAGGAAGAGAGATAGGGCAAGGTGCAATGGGTGTAAGCTTGAGCATAAGAGGTTCTGCAAAAACATAAGCAAAAACTTTTTCACTGTGAGGGTGACGGAGCTCTGGAACAGGCTGCCCAGAGGGGTTGTGGAGTCTCCTTCTCTGGAGACATTCAAAACCCATCTGGACGCATTCCTGTGTGACCTGCTCTAGGTGGCCCTGGTCTGGAAGGGGGGTTGGACTAGACGATCTTTCGAGGTCCCTTCCAACCCTTAACATTCTGTGATTAACTTTTAACAATGTATTTCATGCTTTTTCATTTCAAATGAAAGCAAGTGAAAAAAAGAAAAAAAGAAGTCAGAATGGAGAGCTCTTAGGATCAGGGCTTTCAGGTTGGTCTGCTATGCAAGAAGCTATGAAGGAATAAATTAAGTTCCATCATCTGTAAGTGTTCTCTGGAAGAGCCCAAGAGGAGTAAACCTGAGGGAAACAAACTGAGTTTCTTCCTAGGAAAAAGGTGGAATTTGTGAATATCTGATTATAACTCTATAAATGTCGCCTTCATTTTCAAAAATTATATAGTAACTCTTTTACAGCTGTTATCTCAACATTGTTTTCTCAAAATATTCTCCTATCCAGAAACACATTCCTAAAGTATTTTTGTTATTTCAGTAGAAGAGTTGTGTCAAATGTGAAAGGATGGAATAGTGGAGGGAACTGAAAGAAATGAGAGTCTTGAAGATGTATACTCTGATAGCAGATTCTCATATCCAAATCATATAAATATAATAATGTGATTTATGTCTATGAGTAATCCAGAGTACAGTTTTGGAAAGGATGGTATATCAAATGGGATATTTGAACACAGTTACATAATAAGCATCTTTTGGCACTCGGGTTTTGTTCTCTTAAAAAAAAACAAGAAAAAAACCAAACCAAAGCAAAAAATATAAATCCACAAACAAACCAGAAAACCAAAAACAACCCCACAAAAGTTTTTCTAATTTCCAAGTGATATGTTTCTTCACTGACTCTTGGTACTAAATTGTACTTCTATTTTATGGAGCAGAAATGTTGTGTTGCTTTTTCCTCCTTGGAATTTGCTATATATACTTGGTGTGGACAAAAATCAAGAGTTATCTCAAAAAAGAGCACCAGCATAGTTTTAATCCCAGAAGTATGACACTTCAGAAAAGTCATTCTCTGAAAAAAATATAAAAAAGAACACACTCAATTATAAACAAATAAGAACATAAGCAATATGCTTCTCAGGCTTTTCTCACAAAATAAACAAAGACTATTGAGAACTGCATGTAAAATATATTTTGTCTGCTACTTAGCACACACTGTAGCTAAAATGGAAAATTCTGTAGAGTCGAGTGATAGCACTAAGTGAATTGGCATTTGCAATTAGTTTTCCAGTGGTTTGGCGGTATTAATAATGCAGCAGAAGGACAGGATATCCTTCAGCTAAGTCAGTATGAAAAAAGGTTTTCATTAGCATTACAATGAACTCTGAGAACTAGGTATTCTTACTCATTGGAAAAAGGGTTTGAGGAAGCAAACCTCACATTTGAAAATGTTTGCTGAATTTAGGAGAGTATCTAAATATGTTGTCAGAAACTGGTTTTAGTATAGTGTAGGGATAAAGTATCTTTCTCAGACTGTTGTTATAATTCATGAGATGTTATTTTCAGCAGTGTTTATTATAAAAAAGAATGTTCAGAACCGGATAAATACACAAGGGAGCCTGGTTAAATAGGAATAAACCAAAGGAGTTACTTAGAGTTACAAGAGAAACAAAATGCTGACATAGATGAGATAAATTATTCTTTCTGTTGTTTTTCCATAATAGTCTACTTTGGTCAAAACCAAAGAGCAGTAACTAATATGTTCGCATATTTGTGGGCAAATTTAGATGAAGATCGCAAAAGTTTTGATTTACCAACCAAGGTAAAATGAGATTGAAGCAATCTAGTCCAGAGGAGCTGACGCTTATTAGCAGAACCTTGGAGCTGAGAGAGATTATTTGGAAGCCATCAGATGCAAGTTGATGACGATGAACGGGTAGATGAGGAAGCAGTGTGCCTTTTTATAATTGCTGTCACCACAGACCACAGGGCACTTGTGTTTGTCAGAACAGTCAAATTAGTCTGGCCTTCAAAACAGAGAATGCAATTCTGCTAAAATGGAGACGACCATCTGGCAGCCTACAGCAATTTTGGAATTTGCTGCTTTTGCCAGTGTACCCCATCCTGAAATATGTACTGAGATATTAACCCAATACCCAGCTACATATTTATCAGACAATAATATCTTTTAGGTGAACTATGGTGCATACTATTACACAGCAGCTCAAGATCATCCAAGTTCTTAGTCTTTTCCACATACTTAATTAGAACACTATCAGGATTTTTTTGAAGGATCTCTTCCTACACCTCCCTGCAGTAAACACTCCAAATACACTTTCACATAATCCTTCTTCGCTACATTATTATGGTTCTGTCCTCTGCCCATCCTGATGCCTGTGCCTCAGGCCTGAAAGAGTTTCGTGAGTGGCCTCACTGGTTCTGCAGAAGACAGTTAATTCTTCAGTGTTCCTTCTCTCTTATGCCACTACATCCTTGGTTTTGTCTTCATCTGAGAGCAGAGGGAAGAGACTGTCAACTCTGTCCCAGAGAATTAAGAAAACTCAAGCCTTCCTGATTTTGTCATTTGGACATTTCTTCTCCCTGTGCGCTTGCCACCACATTCTTGCTCCAGCGCTGACTATGATGCAATTAATTACACCTAATTTCCATGTATTGCTCTCAGTTTGTTCTTCTCTTGAGAGAAGCCATAATTTGGGTAGATCCCTCTCTAAAGCATGAAAAACATGATACTTTGCTAACTTCCCTCAACAAAGTCACTCCACATCAGAAGGACCCTTCTGCAGCCCCTGTGAGACCACTGCTCCGTCTGCCTCCACCCAGGGCAGCCCTAGTTATGCTGATGCCTGGCAGTTGCCTAATATGATAATGTTTGAACCCAATGCGTGATGGATAGAATTTCTTGCCACACGGCAACTGCTTGTGATAGTAACATTTCCAACTCAACATTGCTGAGATATATTTGGTTCCTTTTTTTGGTTCAGTATAAATAATCACCCCATACATGACATTTTGAGTGAAATTCAATTAGCAGGAATATAAGTAATGTTGGTTGAGTTCAGTAGTTTCTCTTTGTTTACCAACAGAGGCTGGTGGAGGTTATGTAGTAGAGGCAGCTTTGGGTTGCTGCTCTCCATTTCATAGACAGTAATGAATAATAAGGCCCTCCCTGCCAAACTTAGATTCTGGATGACAGCCCGCCAGCTGGTTGCTCTCGAAGGAGTGCAATTTGCTTTGAGTGGGTTATGTGCTTGAATGATCATATCTCTCAGATTTGAAGGCAGATCCATGTTGAGTAAAGCTCCCAGATGTATGACTACAACCAAGTGAGAGACAGGAAGGTCTGTACCAGAACCTTGAGTGGTATGCTGGGCAGAGTGCAGAGAACTGGAGTAAGGTATCCAGCTGTAGCTTTTTTGTGAATTTTTGTCTGGGCTTGAAAATAAATGACTGTAACACCAAGTCTGGAAAGGAAAAATTATTAAGCCTCCACTAGCAAACAAACAGCAGGTGATCATCTTTTTAACTAAAGATAAAAGTTTGTCAAAAGTGTCCAGCACATGCGTAGCAGATGTGAGTGGAATTTAGTCCCAGAACTGCAAACTAAGTTACTTTAAATGTCTTAACAAGGAGGGAAATGGTAAAGTTGTGTTTATCAAGCCTGTGCTCCATTGTGATAACTCAATATTGCTCAATCTTAGTGTACTGTGAGAATAGGAACATCTTACAAGTTGGGGTGGTTTTTTTGTAAATATAACGGTTCTGTCTTATTTCATCACAAGGTAACAAGTTCCTTTGCAGGAATTTCAGTGGCCTTTAATAAGCTTAGGTTAAGATAGCTGTAAGTGTCTGTTTTGACCTTTGGAATCCCTCACTTGTTGAAGTTGGTAGTAAGTTTCATACTGACTGCACTGGAAAGGCGGTTGGATGTGGTGTTGCACGAGACAAAAAATGGTGTATTGCTTATATACAAGAATGTTTAAAATCCTGGTGTTTCAGATAGATACCGATGTGTTTATTCCAAATCTTAGTGAGGCTTCCTCTGTGTAACTGTCTAGTGTGTCAGTGTGCTGGGATAGGTAGTATGACTTTGAGAAAAGATGATATAAAAGAAGGGAAAGTCAGTATTTAGCTGTGTTTTGGATGCTCATTTAGCTTGGTTAGACTGTATGCCTACAAGGTGTCTCTTCAGTAACTGAAACGTGCATCCCCTTGAAGTGTAAAATGTCAGAAAAAAGCACCAAAACACAGAAGAGGTGAAGATGAATGGGAAATTGCTACTCGTCTCTTGAATGGAAACTTGATGTTAAATAAGATCTTCTTATGTTTCACCATTTGAAACACAGTAAGAGTTCCAGGAGCTAATTATCTAGCGATGCATGATGACATGGAAATATATTAAATATACATAGATACCTAACGATGAATACTTGATGCATGCAGAAGAAAAGTCTAGTTAATTTTTATGTAAATTAAGCAACATTAAAGTGGCGATATAATAAGCAACAATACTGTTTTGCATTTGAATAGAACAAAACAGCAAATTCACACTTGAAATAGAGCCTTTCTTCTTAAATTGTCTTTCCCTGGGTAGATATTTTAATGTATGCTGTATTCACAGTACAAAACGTGATATTCATAGGTATCGTCTTGTCTAGAAACAATCACCCAAGTTAGCCTTTTAAAAGCTAGTTTAATTCTTTGGTGGGTGTCATGGCTGTGGTATCACTTTTAATGATTAAAGGGACTAGTGTGGAATCAGTGTGATAAGCAGGCATAGTTAATGCCGAGATTGTGTAAGGACTAGCTTATTTCCCAGCCTTTGTGGAAGTAATGAAAAGGAGTACTCCCTACCAGGCAAGTAAGAATGTCCAGTATGGACTGGCCTGGCAGAGGTGGGGATGCTCTAAGTACAGGTTTAGCTGCACCACGCTGCTTCCTCGAGGGAACAGTTCCAGCATGAATTCAGCCAAGAGGTAGCCTGTTAATCTGAAAGACAGGAAACTCTCTTGTGGTCACAGTGTAGAAGAAAAACTGAGGAGAAGGGAAAAAGTTCAAAAAGAAGGTGCATTTGTCTTTAGCCTTTTGCTGCAGATTGCTTGATAGATGACAATGCTTATCTTGACTCTTTATGCATGTTTTATTTATGCAGCTTGTATTACTTCATTTCAGAATTGTCTGTGGATGTATAGAAAGTTCATGTGTAGATTATGTATAGAGCTTTTAAAACTCTTGGAGCTGTTAGTGTTTGAGGTTGAGGGAGGAGGGTATCAAAGCAATTATTAAATGTGTATTAATATACATTGGTAAACAAACTTCAGAAACTGTTAAAGAACAGATGCCTTTGGCACGTTTCAGTGGTAACCATATGGCTATTCAGTTTTGAAATACAAATCCCAAAGCATTTAGATCAGTGCCTGTCAAATAGTTTGTCATGACAGAGGGTTCAGCTTGGAGCTGCAAATTCAGTCCTGTTCCTTATTTCGAATTTACTGTTGAATTTGATTAGTTGAGCCACCACTCATCTTCCTGTAAGACAGGAGTCCTTAATCTGCAGCAAATGTACCATGAGAGGCATGCAGGGCACAATTTTTACCTTTATATTATAGAGGTAAAGTGCTGTGTAGCACATTCCTTGGAATGTCTGAGGACAAGTGTTTATGTTAGGGGTAATTTAAAAAAATTGGAAGCATCAGCTGAGTTCATATGTGCAAAATTTGTAGATGTGGCTTTAACAGTTGAACTGCAAGTCAAAATGACAAAATCCTGGGTTGTTTTTTTTTCTTATCTTGTTTCCAAATCTAGTTCAAGTCTAAAATTAATGAATAATTTTGTTTTATAAATGCTTGAGAAGCAGAATCTGAAAAATCATAGTGAATTAGCTTCGTAGTTTCTAATGAGCCCTGCTTTTATAGATAGGAAGCCTTGCTCGTTGACATTAAAAAAACTTGAGTCTTCCTTCACAAACTAGGTTTGGGCTTTGAATTTAAAAGCTGTTGCAAAACTGAGTATATGAAGGCCTGGTGTATTCTTTAAGGGTGAGGCCAGATTTCTATATCACCTTTCAGCATCAAATACCATTAAACCTCAAAGGATTGTTTTATTCCGTTTGTTGGGAAAATGGTAACTTTAATTGGATGAAACCAACAATGAAAGAAAAATTGACAGAGAGAACAAAACATAATGCTTGGAAAATCTGACAGTCAGAAGTCAGCAAACATCACAAAGCTGTTTGTGGAATCTTAGTTTGGCTTTCCTACATGTATATATGAGAAGATCGATGATCTGGTCTTTAGCTAAATGATTGCATGCCATTCTCCACAGACAGACGTCCTTTGCCTCATTGAGCACTTACTGAAGGAGCAACTGTTAAATATTTTGTTTTCTCCTCATCTTCAGTGTGTGGCCCCAGGGCTTACATGCTGCTCTATTCAAGCTCTTCTCCAAAACCAGAATTTTCATATAACCATCTCTCCTGTTTGCAGCTCTAGTACTAGAGTGCTTCCTGACCTTGAAGAAATTTATTTTCACTGTGTCTGTTTTTATCTCATGCATGTGGGGGAAACTGAAGCGCAGAAAGATCTGCTGCCTGGTTTTAGACACCTATGGGCTTATTTTCCAGTCATCATGCTTTCCATGCAACTTGCAGTTGGGGTTGCTCACCAGCATGGTAAAAGTGACCCTAGAAACTTCCAGTCAGCCAAAACAGCAGATGAGAAATTCAAGCCTGTTTATGAAATAGGCAGAAATAGCATAAAGTTCTCTTGGGTTGTATTTAGCATGAAGATTGGTTTGAACCTCAACTGCCTTAAGCTCGACCTGTCCTGTTCCCTAGCCCCCCCCCCCCCCCCCCCCCCACCCCCCCATTTTGTTCGTTGCTGCCCTTTCTGGTCCTGTAGCAAATGAAACGGAGCTCCTGCCCTTTACTGTTACACAACCCTGATTCACTGCAAGTTCAGGTCCTGGGGCAAAATAGTATATCATCACAGAACTAAAGATAATATCCATTATATAGTAAAAGACAACTTTAGATCTGGCATTTTACTACATCTGAGTATTGAACTGTACAACCTAATGTTCTTTACTACTGATATATTTTTTGTTATTCTAAATATTTTTAAGCATTAAATCAGCAGCTGATCACACAACAGATACTGCCGCCATCCCACCCCAGGATGGATTTCTGCTTTGGTTGCCAGATTCCCTTCCAGGGATGTTAAATAGTTGTCCCCTTTGCTTTTGAATCAGATGGCTTCCTTCTCCGTGCTTCATGGGTGGTCACATACAGGAGCTGTG
The DNA here is from genome assembly GCA_025331215.1 of Actenoides lindsayi. Taxonomy (NCBI): domain Eukaryota; kingdom Metazoa; phylum Chordata; class Aves; order Coraciiformes; family Alcedinidae; genus Actenoides; species Actenoides lindsayi. Next base: position 36,023 of record WTSP01011380.1, read on the forward strand.
AGGGGACATAGCATGGTCTTTTACTCACAGGGAATGGTGCATGAACTGAAGACTGGAAGTGAAGAATACTCAATAAGGACAGATTCTGCTTAAATTTCAGCTGTAAACTCTATAAAATGTTTGCTGAGCGTGTACAAAATTAAGATTCTTCAGAGGCTTGTAGTTATTGGCCAAATTTGGGATGTTTTCTTGGAAGTTGGCAAAAAACATCTCACTGACACAAATACCATCTCCTGCCAAACTTCAAGTCCCAGTTCCAAGACTTGGGGATTTTAATCCTTTCCAAAGAAGAAACTATCTGAATTTTTTTTTTTTTTTTGGTGACTTTTTAAGTAACAGAAAAATTTTTTCCTTAGCCTTCGTCTTTGATATAGCTGAATAGCTTTAGCTGAGATTGTGGTGCCCCTTCTTCCCCTCAAAAAAATGAATCTGAGGCTGAAAGAGCCTGGAAATGTAAACCACTTCAGTCCAAGTGGTTTGAACTAGATGTTGTACATAGCAATTACAGTAGAGTAATGGAAGAGCTGGCAAATTGTAACATGGAGATACTAAGCCTGCTTTATAGTAAAAGAAATTGACTATTGTCATCTCATGCTAACATCAAATCGGTGTTCAGGAACTTTATTTTTAGACAAAATAGCCCAATCTGGACTGGACAACTTGTCCTACTTTGATTTTTTTGCTTGATCAGGAAAGCGTGTGATATATTGGCATTGCGCTGCGCGGACTCAATCCAACCATCTAAGGTTAGTTTGTTAGGATATAGTCTTGCAACATGAAATGTCTTTTCCTGAAAAGAATGTAAAGAATTTTGTTACTAATAACGTCTTACCCTTTATGGGTAAAGTTATTTTGCTCCCTTCCAAGATGAGTGTAGCTCTCACCGACTTCAGTGAGGATCTGCTGCTTTTCTGCCTGCCTTTGCAAGGCTGGACCCTTAGCTGGGGTGAATTAGTTTAGCTCTGTCGAAATATGTACAGCTTTGCCACTGTATATCCAGTCAAGTATTTGCACTACTTTTAGCTAGAATGTTTGTGTTTGCACTTGGAGGTTCAGGTTTTTATTTCCCGGCTGAACTTTAACAAAAATAAACCAGGAAGTGGTGCTTAAGTTGCTTTGCCTCTCAATGAGTTGCACAACTGGGGTGGAGAGGCTGGGGGGATTATTAATCCACCCAAGAGCTTTGTAACCAACTGTCTAGTTTTACGTGCATATAAACCAGCAACTGCCACCAGGGAAAAATACAGGAAAAGGATTGTTTTTCAACAGGAGAATTTTTCTAATATGATTCACCATCTGGCCTGCAAATAATTGTGTCGTAGCAGTGGTCGCGGGGGTAGGAGCAAGCCTGGGATGGCAAAGACAGAGAGAGAGGGACGTGGATGAAGCTGTTTTATTTTGATGGCAATGGACAACGTGAGCTCAAGTGCTTCAGCTTAACCTGAAGCAGCAGGGCAGTCAGACCATTTGACAAAAGAAAATAATTGATTCTACCAGATATAAATAGGCACCTGACTTAGTTTTATACATCCAAAAAGACCATGGAGTATTGAACTTCTTGACTTTTCTCAAAAAGTCAGGATGGGCACCTGACAAGTCCCAAGTATCCACAGAACCTCCTCCTTGCCCTCATGCATTCATTGGGCTACAAAATAAATGGGTAAATCTGGCATGCTGGCCATTTTATGGGATGCTGTTCTTTCTCTCTGCAGTTGACCAACACGTCCTGAAATTTGGTATTTGCTGTCTCCTCCTGTATGTGGGCAGAGATTTCTGAGAATTTAGTATTTTATTTGTATTGATCAAGGAAAAAAACCCATGAATTCATTAGAAGTCAGCTTCAATATTTGGTGTCAGACATTTCTGTTTTCAAATTTCTTGCATCTCGTTGATATGATTCATTATACATATTTAGCAAGGAACAGTTAAACATTTTTTTTTTTGTGAAGTATCTTTTAGGTTTTGGGCGTGTGCGTGTGTGTTAAAGCTTAACAAATGCAATATGCTTAGTATGAAATAAATTCAGTGAAATACTGTTAGTCTCCATTTCCAGATTAGTCTCTCTTTGAATATGTTAGTGATCCTAAAAGAGAAAAGATATTTACCAGCATTTATAGAGCTTCATCACTTGTTTTTGGTTTATGTATGCTCTTTCATATACAAATATTACAGTTATTCTATGATTTAATTCCTGTTTTGCGTTTTAAACATCAGGAGACAGAACAAAAGAAACTAAATATTCCAGTAAATGTGGCTGTTATCCTGTATTTAAAACTACTTAACTTGAAATTAATAAGCCAGCAGTGGCTTATGTAATGACCGTAATAAAGAAATGGTTTTGATAAAATTATTACATGGTTTATGGCCTGCTGTACTTCACGCAAGGAAGGATCATTCTAAAATGATCAAACGTCCTCCTCACCCTAGACAAACAAACAAAAACTCTTAGAAGCAAAGTAGCTTTTTGTACTTTTATGAGATTGTTTGCAATTTTAGTGATGTTTATGTAAGAGACTGCATAGTGGCAGTTTAACATATGAACACTTTAAAAGGAGCTATAAAAGCTGAACCTCTGGGTGCAGCCAACTTCAGAGAAACAATGGAAGCCTACCTGTCTGCAGGCATGCTCTTAGAAGCAGGTGCCTTTCTTCTCAGCCTTCCCAAGAGTTTAACTAAGCAGAAGTATTTTCAGAAGATTTGGTTTAAGATTTGAAGAGTAATTATTTTTATCTGTAATACAAAATCTTTCACCTGTGGTGACTGTTGTTCTGGAAATTTAAGAAATCAGCTCATTTTGTGCTGACTGCTGTAGCTTCTCTGAGAACATCTGATGAATTGAAACTCCTGAGGCAATATGCAGTCAGTTGTAATAAGTATATATAAAAACAAATCTGGTTTTTTTGAAACATAACAAAAGACAGGCTAACTCATCCTTGTAGAACAGTGATAAGCTCTCTTTTCTGAATTTCCAAAGAAAGAGCCACTTTTTTGTTTTTCTTTCTTGGCTGAAGCTTGAAATTCAAAGCCTCAGCCAAGGAAGGGTTTCCTTAAAACAATGTCTTTAAAGGTCCATTAATCCATCAGAGGTTTTGATACAGTTTCTTAGATGAAGATTTGTTTGGGAACCTGACTTGTTGCCAGTTTCAATTCTGTTTAGCCTCCCGTCCTCTTTTCTCTTTCTTGTTTTCCTGAAAAGGGAACCTAAAAGTGTTTGGTTGAGTTAAAGCTTCTATTTGGTGGTTTCTCAAATTAGGTCTTGCTTCACCCGCTCTCCCACTCCACCCAGCTTTTTCGTCATGAGTCACGTTAATTTGTAGGTAGTAAAAGTACCAGGAACTTCAGACGCTCCTTTCACCACTACTGACTTTCTTCCAGGAGTGATTTAAAACCATAAAGGAGCATATCTCTGAGGCTCTCTGTAAATTGTGGCTGGTTCTTCACCTCTTAGTAACTCATAAGTCTGTCTCATTTTGGGGGGAGTTGTTCTGGGGTTTTTTACAGGGCAGTGTTTTTTCCCCTATTTCACTGTAATTTTAAATGCTGAACCAAAGAGCTTACACTGAAAAAAAGACAAGGTGCATCAGGCAGAATACTGCAAAGAGATGGGGTAACAGCAAGTCTCTTGTGCTCCCTTTGAAGTCTTCAGGAAACAGAGTACCATCTGCTGAAATGGTGGTTGAGATACAGAGAAACCCAAGCAAAGCATGGTAAGTTTTTTTCTAGGCAAATAACTAGTATCCAAACATCTTCAGCAGCTGTTTCAGGGAGGGATGAAAGAAGCAATGAAATTGTGCAATAACCAGTCCAACTAGGAGTCACCTAAAGAAGTAAACGCTCTGAGTCCACTGCCTAGATTTTGGTTTGCTACAGAGAGGGGTATAGATTTGTGCATGTTACAAATGTACATCTAGCAGAATTTCCTTCTGGGAGCTGTGGCAGTGAAATCACAAGCAGACAGACTGGAGGGATACATTGTACAGCCCCATATCATCATACACCAAAGTGTGTGGGGAAGTGGCTCAGCTTAGCAATTGAGATTTTCAGTACAATAGCTGTGAAATGTCTGTCAGAGGCTAGCAAAACTATTCACGAGAGTCTGATCCTTTAACTGTGGGAGCCTTGTGAAATGTTGGTTCTCCCATCACTAATTACAACCCTGTAGCAAAAAAGGCGTATCTGCTTTTTTTTTCTGCGTCTGAAGTTTTTACCCTATTCTTTTGTTACCTTAAATGGGACTTCAGTATTCATGTATTGTCTGGTTTTATTCAGTCTTAATTCCTTCGAGTTTAGTTTTTTTTCAGAGGGTTCCCATTATTGATGCATTGAAGAATATCATGGACAGAGGTTACCAAAAAAGGGTGTGACTTGGGAGTGAAGTAAATTTAGCACATCCACGTTTTATTAAATTTATGACTCATAAAATGCTCAATATTTCACAGAATAGCCAACTGACCCTCATTTTGCTTGTGCTGATGGATGTCCTGAAGTTTTGCCAAATACTTTTGGAATTCTATTCTCTAGAAAATATTATTGCCTATTAAAAGCTTGCATGTGACCTTTTCTCCTTTCTCTTCTCTCTGACCTCTGTTTCTGGACGCATCCCATATTGAAATTTTTTTTCTCCTCTGTCCATTTGGCAGAAGGATTCCATGTCCTGCACACCCTCTGTTGTGTTTTAGTAGATGTAAAAATTGACGTTCTTGCATGAAACACCATTTTCAGAGTGACATCTGTGTTTCTGTATTATCTTTGTTACTACATCTGGACTATCTGATACTTTTAGATAGGGATATTTGTAACAAACTGCAGCTCCTCGACCAAAAACTGTTTAATTGTTACGGGCTTTTTTTGAAATCTTGTTATGAAATGTTCCATTTTGTGGGTGGTTGTTGGGGTTTTTTTTTTCCCCATACAGCTGTTGATCTTGTAAACTGCACATTTGCAGGGATGCATGTGTCTGCAGCACATGATGTTGTCAGTAGTTTTTCCTGTTTACAGACTAGAGAACGTTTCAGACGGAGAAGACCAGCTGGAAGGAGTGCAGTGTCAGCATACCCTACTGGGATTTTGATCATGCTAAATTCTGTTAATAAAATTCAGGGTCTGTATATCAACACAGAAGAGCTTGGAAATGTTATATAAACACTTTTTAATGAGAACTAAGGATCTCTGAGGTGCAACTTTAAAAGTTGGGGTTTGTTTTGCTTTTTTTAAAAATCTTTTCATTTCAGAACTGTAAAAAAGCTAAGGTTTTCTTGGAATCACAGGCAGATTTTAAAAAACAAAGATTTAGGAGTCTCTCTTTTTGTAAATGTTAGAGGTAATACTTTTAATCATGAGCTAAAGTCAAACCTATCGAGATAACCTTTAGTGCTGGTTTTGAAAATTCTAGCACTAAAGATAGGTGGGGTTACAGCAAATTCTGTAGGTCGGCATACACAGATGTAAGTGTTCAAAATGGCTTTATATGTGTGCACTCGCCTGACCTCTGTGCTGTTACAGCGACCGCACGTGCAGACAAAAAGTGACATCGAATCTGTATTTCTCATTCAATAACCATGTGTCTGAGAAAATCAAAAAACATACGTGAGGAGAGAATAGCATGTTATATAATGCTCTGCTGTATAATGCAGTGCTTCTCTTATTTGCTTACTGTCTCAGCAATCAGATTTGGCCACTTCATGGCTCCCTCTGCTTGCACAGAATATGGTTTGTGGATTGCAGGAAATCAGGAGAAATGAAAGATATAGCCTGGTACAAGGAAAATTAATAGGTGTACGCAGAGGGGTTGTAAACTGTTCAAGGCACTGGTGACTGTGCATATGAATAAAAAGGTACAAGAGGTTAAAGGAGGTTCTTTAAAATTTAGATCCTAATCTAGCAATTTCATTTGTGGTCAAGGGACTGCACAAATACACAAGGCAAGCTATGCACATCTGATTTCTGGCCTGTTAGTACATTAGGTTTCTGAAAATAAAAATCAAACCATTTATATGAAACCTGAACAGCATTCTTTATGTAATTCATCTTCTGCAGGCATCTTCTTTCTTTCAAATATGTTGAAACACCATATATTTTTATTAGCTACCCTGTCAGCTAAAAAAAATGCTTGATTTTTGTTTTATTGTATTTTTTTCCTCCAGATGTATTTTGCACGTTTAATAGAATGCTGTCAGTAGTCACTTTCTGTCCACTCTGAAACATTTTTTTACTCTAAAACTATAGGAATAAAAAGCTTTGACTTGTTTTTTTAAGACATGTAGATAAACAGATGTAGCTACATATAGATATGTAGTTTTCCATTTCAGGAGTTGATATTTTTTAATAGTAAATTTTAAATATTCAAGTTGTGTTCTTTTTTGGACTAATTTACTAGGATTTGGTATATGGAAAAAATATTTCCAGCATGCAAGAGTAAGTTACATTTGTCATTGCTTTTCTCTCTAAACCAAAATCAGCTATCTTGTTCTGTAATAGCTATGTTGGGATCTTTTTCACACAGAGGACATTCAGTGCTATAATGTGGTTAAGGAATACAGACTTTGGCCTAACCAGATAACAACCCAATCGTCTTCATTTCAGAACAGCTGCATTCTAATTTTTTTTCCCAAATAGCCTCTTTCATTTCAGTTTTGGAGTGGAATATAAAAATAACTTCTGTGAAACCTTGGTTGATTTCCTCTCTAAACGTATGAGGTTAACATTTAATTGCAGTTCTGTGCAAGAAACAAGAAGTGAACATACCGTTTAGTTGTGTGATCCTGTTTCCACTTAAGAAATGGAAAAGTACAAACTCGAGTTTTGTTTGAATAAGGCATCCTTAAACTGTTGATTGCTTTAGTTAAGCAACAGAAAAAAAGTTGATCTGCTACATTTAGAAGCTAATTTTCAGAAGCAGGCAGTGGAAGACCACAGAAACTATTTAAAAATCTGAACCAAGCTTTTCAGCAACCAGCCTGGGTATCTTTAAAGATAAATCATGTCCTCTGTCCTAGTAACAGCCTCCCTGGAACCCACTGGATTGTTTTGAGATTCATCCCTAGAAGTGAGGGTTGTTGTAATGAATTGCATTATAATAACCTTCTGCGGGTCCCAACCATGACAAAAATATTTGATTCGTATCTGCCAAACATAGTGAATACATGATAAACATGCAAAAAGATATGAATCCTCCCTAAAAGAATATTGTTTTCATGCAGAAGTTTGATCATTTTGCATGTGGTGAGAGTATTCCCAAAATGCAGCATGAAACATTGTTGAGCTTAATGCTTTGGAGATTTAGGGTGTTGGGTGGGAGAGGAGGGATTGAGGTAATTCATGTGCAGTGTTGCCAGTAATGCTCCTGCCATGCAGTTGACTACAGTAAGCAGTTCTTGGCAGATTACATTTACATGGGTGAGTCACATCATTTATAATAAAGAATCCTATGTGTAATATAGGATGGAAATTCTAGATGTGTTTCATAAAGGCAGAAAAGATAATTAGACAGGCTTAAGCATGCATGGATTTTGTACACACTGTGTTTGGAGAAAATAGTCCTGTCTCCTAAAAAAAAAAAAAAGTCCAAATATTAAATGCACAAACTACAAACTTGTTTTGAGAAAAATTAACTATCATTTACTACGTTTTTGTAGCTGTAACAAAAGTCATAGAAGAAAGTGCCAGCACCTAGTTCAGGGTTGTCATTTTCATGCCCCTGTGATTGCAAATCTCTCTTTTTTCTTTGATCAAATCAAGTTTTTTGCAGGGTCATTGATACAGATTTTAATTACTCAATAGGTACATGCCTCACATGGTTTCTTGTAAACAACCCTCGGTGACATTCAGAGTTGCTGTTTTTGTCTCTGCAATTAATTCTTTGGACAAGCACTTTGCCGTTTGTAAAGCAGTATAAAGTCAGGGAAGCAAGAGCAAAGGACTAGGCAAAGCAGAGGTTTTGTCTTAGGTGCACTTCTTGATGTACTGTGGGTTATTTATAATTTTTTTCAGAAATGTGTTTACTCTTGTCAACAGTGTTTTCAGTAACAGAAGTAATTATGTTGCATCAAGTGTTAGCACTGTTTGATCTGTCAGTTTACAAATGTATGTATTAAGCATTCAGTAGAAACTCAGACTTCGAAACTGAAAAGCCTGAAATGTGCTGTTTACAAAAGGCAATGTCAGCTTAATATGTCACAGAAGCAGCTTTAAGCATCTTATGCTGAAATAAGGAAGATACATGTTTTGTCAATGCCCTATCAGTCAATACCATCATGAAAGAGCTGGTTGACTGATGGGAGGCAGAAAACACCTTGTAGAAATTTCTGTACTGAAACACAAACCCTCAGTTTGGAAAAAAAGAAACGAACTCCCAAACCCAAAATTATAACTTGAAGAAGGTTTTGGCTTTTTTTTCTGCTAGTTGAAAGGAATGAAAAACCTAAGGAACTATTCCAATTGGTTTTCTTTTTTTTTTTTTTTTTAAAAGATGGGCTCTGCAAAATTGAAATGTCCCAGAGTTCAGGGCTGTGCACATCTGGAAATGGACACGTAGCCCAGTCTTTGTTCTGTTCTTCCCTTGAGGCACTGCGCCCTTTCTTGAGCATCTCCTGCTGCTGACAGGAAGCTTTTTATGTGTGTGATGGTGTCAGAGCTGAGCATTGACTGATGGCAGAGGGTGACATTTAGTATGGCTTTCTTCCTTCCTGGAAGTTTTTTATTTCAGTAATCTGCTGAAGAGAATTGAATGTGTAAGGATACTGGAGGAGGGGGGAATTAAAAAGTGCTAAACCTCACAGTTTTATCACAGCTTGGGTACAACATTTCTATTTTCTTCTCACCTAGCTTGGAGATGTTTGTGATAAGGCATGCGAGGCATGTACCTATTCTGTAATCAAAACACTTTTGTGTTTTGTCAGTGATGGAGAAATTTGGGTCTGAATGGCAATGATGAGTCTAGCTGATGGGTAGAGGGCATTCATCTGCAGGAATGGAGTAAGTGCCTGTAGCTCTGGAGGGAGGAAGGCAGGAGGGTGTGCCGCTCACTCCTGCTGGAGTTTGTAGCTTGGAGGTCCTCTTGGGTCCTTCACCATTTCAGAAAAGGAACAGCTGTGGTTCCATGCCTTTGTTTTTTCCATCTGTTGCTGGCCAGGAATTTGTGAACATCCTTCTCGCATGTGGATCTCGCTGAGGTTATTCATGTCTTTGTCACCTCCCAGGCTGAAATACTGCAATCTGTACTTGGAGCAAATGTTCGTAAGCCTCCAGAGCCTTTAGCTGGTGTGTAGAAAGCAGTGGCATGCTTCCTGAGCAGGTTTAATCAGCATGGGCTTGATTTTTTTTCAGATAACTTTGAGTCCTTTCACTATGTAAAGAATTTGCTGAAAGCTGCAGGTGTGTTGTATCTCTGGAAATCAGGACTTGGGAACTCACTGAGCTCATGTCTGTTACTTTCCTCTGGCTACCTAACTTGTTCCAGATGCTGTTCTAGGCGATAGACAGTAATAGAGGAAAACGCTACTCTAGGCAATGGTAGAATAATGAAGAAAAAATGTTCCAACCCTTGGCCCAGAATTCATACGAATTACAGGAGGACGCTGTGTTCTGTGTAATCTTGTTTTTGCATCTTACTAACACAACAGATGTAAGCTGCAGTTTGGGTCTTCTGCCATGAGAAGACAAGCCTGCACCCACATCTCTGATGAGTGGGGGAAATGGAGAGTGCTTATCCTCTTTGGTCGATTAAGGAAGAGGTTTCCAAGAAAACATACTGTGCATATAGCATCCAGTCCAGCCTGATGAACTCTCCTGACTCCACAATCTAGGAGTTGGAATACCTGTGTCCTATTTCTATAAATAGTCAGGGGTTCAGATTCCCCAGCACGCCCAGTACCAGAATGTTTTCATGGCAGGATTAGATTCTGCCAGCTTCATGTGCTGAAAGGGCTCATGGCAAGATTTTGAGGGAGCAAAGGGAACATTGAGTGCAGGGCAAGAGACAGCAAGGTCACTCCTTTTGGAGGTAGGTTATTACTGGATTGTTTTAGCTGTTATCATCTGCATCCTACGAATAAAAGTGGCTTAAACCCTCCTTTTGGAGAGAAAGTTGTTTCCTATCACGCTGAACAGGTTACATTTCAGTTTTGGTAGCATACTGAACAGTCACATTCATATCTAGCCCTCTGTTCAGGACAGTTTTCTCAGCAATTCAAGTAGTGCAAGAATTGGATCAGAAGGTGCCATATTCCAGGTAGTCCCAGGGGCCAGAGAGCAGTCCTGAGCTCAGATGTGTTTATTTGCCTGTGAGAATACGGGTTGTTCTGCTGATGATACAAGAGCATCTCATATACATGTCTGCCAGCTGTTCCTACTGCTTCGAGCAGTCTTTTTCCCTGCATCTGAGTTCCCATGGCAGGGCATGGTGCACTTTTTATGAAGTCTTTCCAAACGATTTTGCTGTGCTTCATACCAAGTAAGATCTCAAACAGAAATAAATTTCTGGAAATCTCCACCTTTCCAGCCAGGAAGATCGCTTGGCCGTGTTACAGAGGGGTCAGAGGTCGCTTCAAGCATTGTATTGCTCTTACATTATTACTAGAGGGGACGTTCTTTAAACCTAGTTACTGTATCCTCACATGTAATCCACGTGCAACAGCACATGTTCCAACGGGACAAGAAAAAAAGAAAAGCGAGCAAATATATTGTATACAGAGATGCGTTTTGCCTGGAAAGCTGATGTCTGTAAAAGGCTTACAAGAAGTCTGTTAAAAGCAGTAAACATTAGTAGCCCCATCTTGCAGAGAAACAAGGGGTTTTCCATAGCAGCGGTTTCCTGTGAGGTTTCCAGATTCTAAAAGGAGCAAAGCAGTATCGTTGGGCTACCTTTTTTCTTGTTATGAACCTAAAACTATGTTATAATGGAGATATATAAATAGAGAATATCTAAACCAAATCCCCTCATTGCTGTTCTTTAGCTCTAGATTCCAGACTCCAAAGAGCTGAGTTGGAGGGTCAGTCAATTTTCTGTCTTTCTCCAGCCCTACTCCACTCTCTAGTGCTGATCAATTATAACATCAGCAGCAGATTGCACTCCAGGACATCTTATGAAGTGAGAAATTAGGACTGTTGAAGACTGTTTCACAGATGTGTGAACCCAGGAATAAAGTGAGAATTAGACTTAAATGTATAGCGTTATGAATGGAGACAGGCTTCGTGTTTGGTTCTTTTATTTATTTTTTTCATATTGTAACAAGGGTTAGAAAGTGAAACAGCACTGAACTTATTCACAGGACTTCACGGGAATTCTGAGGGTATGTCCTCAGCAAGATGGTTGTCTTGTTCTCTAGATAGCAATACAGTATTTAAAGAAAAACCAATATTGATTCATTCCCCTAATAAGAAATAATGAAGAATATTTATACATGTCTATTTACTATGCACAGTGAAGAGACAAAATGAAATGCAGTGCTCTCAGTGGCATTTAGGAACATGGAATTTATGATGTGCTGCAGGTTCTTGTTTATTGTGTATAGTGTTTCACAAAATATGGTGCTCTCCTTTTTGCATTATTGTACCTTAATGTCTGATGTGCCTCTGGTGCCAAAACATCATACTGTGGGTTATCCACAGGCTACACTAGATTTACAATTTCCTACTTCACCTTTGTAATCCAGAGCATTTTCTGCATCTTGAAAATGAGCACATCTTGCAGTAAAAATTTTATGTGGGAATTCCTGGAGCAACCAATACAAAAGCTGTGGGCATGCTATACAATTAATGGTAAAACTTTGGTTTTGCATTTCCGCCTCATTGTGAAAGGAAGACTGAAATACCTTTTCTTAACATAAAATATTTAAAATCAAGCATTTATTATGCCTAGATTTGATAAGGCTACTTACCAGCCTAGACATGTTTGCACACAGCAGTATCTTCTCATTTAAATTCAATCACAGTCACAAAACAAGCCTGGCTTAGACTAGCTGAAGATATAAACTTCATTTTCATCTCATTAGGCCACCTGGAAGCAACAATCAGTGAGTAGTCCTGACGTCAATGGTCTCGCTACTTCATTAAAATGTTAATTTCATGGCTTTAATTCCCTTTGTAAAACGTGCTGCTGCAGGACACTATATGCAGATTTATTCTGAAGCAGACAAATCTGCATGCCATATTCCTTTTTTAGTGCCTTAGGTTCCTTTGGATTTTTATTTTTAGCCATTCCTATTTTTATAAACTGCTGTGAAAAGATGATCACCATAACAACCAAAAAGTAAATATTTTCTTAAAACAGCCCTTTGAGAATGTATACTTAAGAATCAGGAATTCAGGGCATCATCCATTTAGTGGTATTTTGCTCTGCTGTTCTCTTTTTCAGTATTCAAAAATGAGACCAGTATTGTTACTGGCTAACATTTTCAGACAGTAGATCGTGAAGAAAGAGCATCATGTGTAGTGAATCAGAAGCAGCTACAGAGATCAGCTGTGGCATCAACATTTTTAGTTGAGGTCCTGCTGATGTCAGGACAAAATGACAGACTTTTAATCAGTTTTAGAATCCTTCCTTGATGGTATGCACTTCCTCAGCATTTAGTCATCTTCATTTTCCTTTAGGGGATACATTTCTGGTTTTATAGCATACTTCAAACTTGTGCGTCATAGATAGAGGTCAACCATTGGTAGCAGAAGTACGTCTTCAGTACAGGAAAACAAGAAAAGATAATTGTTCATCTAGTCTTTTCCCCTTCTACTGTATACAATTCTTTTTTTAAGAGTCTGAGTACAATTGAGTATTTTTCAGATTGTGCTATCTAAACTCTGATTACATTTTAGTATGATTGTGCTATCTACAGATACATCTACTGCAGATGGTAAAACTTTAGTGCAGGGTCTGGACTTTTCAGGACCCATTGCTGGTTTTGCTGCCTGGCTCGGGGGTACACTGATGGGACACTTGAGTCTGGGCTGGTGACAAGACTCAGCAATAAGTCTTCCTGATCTACCCTGGTGGATACTGTCACTTTAGGCTCTGTACAAACCCCACTGAGTCCCCACTGGGAGTGCCAAGGCCTTTCTGTAAAGGACCATGGATAATGTATGTACCCTGTTTGATGTTAACCTGTCTGGAGGTAACAAAGACCAGCAAGTAAAGGAGTTGTGTTTTTTTTCTAAGCACTTCATACAGCTGAAGTTTTTCCTCTGAGAATCCCAGCAGGATTTTACTGCAGCTAACCCCAGGAGGATGCTCCTTGTAAGTAACTAGGAACAGGTAGTTAATTTGGCCTCATGCCTGCCCTGGGACTGCCAGGAGAGCAGTGTAGATGCAGCTGTATCAGTCTCCCATGTACATCTCAGTTAGTCTCTTGAAGGTGCATAGTTCAGGGAGCAAAATAGAAATGTGCCCTGTAATTTTAACTGAGAAGTAGACAAAGTAGCTTTAAAGATGTAAATACAGTGAAGTTAGACAGCCTTCCAGACCTCCATTTCCTACTTCATTAGGTAAGATAATTTACCAATGAGTCTAAAAACATGTTGGTACCTATTTTGTCACTTGTAGTGTCCAAGAAGAAGTTTTTTGAAAGTCAGTGAAGACAGGTGGACAGTAGCCAATTCATTTCCATCTTGGGGCTCTTGCCTACAATGTTATTTCCTCACAGGCAGCACCATAACTCAATGTACTAGTCGATTTAAAATGTCAAAGTGTGCCAGGGTTTTACTCTATGGATAGAATTATTCATTCATGTCTGTAGTTGGTGAGAGTGGAGTGCTACTATGACAACTTTTCAGATCAGAGGTTGATCTAGAAAAAGATTCCATTTTGTAACCTCCCTGAGACACTGGCTGTTACTGCAGCAACATGTTCACTCTTCTGTTTTTGTTTTGACATACAATGTAGTCTATAAACTAATCAAAGAATTTGTTACTTTGTTGTACAGTCCAGTTAAATGTGAGTTACTACAGGTGTTTGAACAGAAGTTGTCAGTTTGCTGAATTAATGTTGTTCAGTGACATTTGACAGGACATTTCTACAATAGAGCAACATAGTTTAAGTTCCTGTCATCATTTACTGAACTTCTGACTATAGGCTAACGTGGCTTTGGGAGAATAAAAATAAGAGATCTTACTTTTTCGGTTGCATTTCTTTTGCCTCAGTCACTAATTATGTACAGTTCCAGAGATATTCACACTATAATTGCATATTGTTTGGTTTGTTTACTTGCTTTTAATGTTCTTGGAAGCAGGGCAGATGGACAAGTTGGTAGGGTTTAGTTTGTGTCACCATTGCTTAGGCAGAAAATATACTGAGATGGGTGGTGGACTTTGGATTTCATCATTTCATCATGCTTTCTGTGTTTCAAGTATAGCAAAGCTGCTGAAGTTCCCCTTTGCTTGTGTTTGCCCAAAAAGAGAAAGGTTTTTAAGAGAGCTACCTCTTACAGCTAAACTGTCCTTGAACTCGGCCAAACTCACTGGATTTTTCATTACACTATCATTTATTTGTGAGAGACCAACTGTGGCAGTTCATCATCCTGCAGCTCTTGAGAAGTCTAACATTAACCGTTTCTCAGATGAGAGATTATGCTTTTCAGATAAACTTGAACTCTCTCACTCTCTTTGTTGACTTGCTGTGTGAACCAGTGGCAACTTTGTTCCTGCTTGTAGGGATAGCCTTTTTCCTTCCACTGCGATGGGAAATGGGAGACATCTAGTTGCCCCTGGCTGATACTTTGTGCTATACCATGGCAAAGCCTTGGAGTTTTCCACCAGCCCTGGGACAGGTTTCTTCCCTGACTTGCTCATCCAGAGCAGAGGCGTTGGTGCGTTTACTGGTAGGCTCTTGTCCTTTCCCTTCTGGTTGAAGCTCTGCACAGTTGTTTGTGTCCATAGATCAAATATGAGTGACAACAGCAGTCTTCGCTTAAAGTCTCTGCAGGTGACGTCTAGCTTGAACATGGCTATTGAGGCATCATGTTGAGACTAGTCAGGCTGGATTTTGACTGTTGTGAACAGTGTTATGTACACAAGCACCTGAGGGAAAATATCAAGGTGATGCTGAGGAACATGGAGTTTTCTAGGATGCACTACTGATGTGCATTTTTCCAGTCTGTGTTTGCTGCTTCTGTACGCCTTGGCATCTCCCAGTGGAGGAAGCTGTGGAGCGAGGACTACACAATGCCTTTTGTGCTTTCAGTGGTGAGCCTCGGGGGAGCAGTGCACAGAGACATTGTTCAGGTGGTCTTGAGGGAAAGTGTTTCTGAACTCGGATGCGTTAGATGTAGCAAAGTGTATTTATGGAAAACAGCACAAAAGGATTTTCTGCTATGACAAATAGTTTCTCCCCTTAATTAAGCATTGTCCTCTCAATGCACTGTGTGAAATTTAGGAGGCTTCATTTTTCCTGAGTTAAAATATGTAAGGAAAAAATTGAGTGCTGACAACAATGGACTTTTTAACTTGCAGGCCATTTGCTTTTATAATTCCTGTGAAATAAACTGATGTGCCTTCGTTGATTTTGTTCATTGTTCTGTAGCTGTGTACATACTCATACTTGTGTCAAAGAGCAATGTTAAAAGCATTAGTAACGACTGCTCTCAGAGCTTTCTAGCATGCAGTGTCAATGGGGTTAAATGTCCTGCTGGAGTTCAGAGGTGGAATTTTATAGCAGATATTTTCAGAAAACCAATTCTGGACTTCTGTTCAAAGAAGAATATAACAAGGATTTACATTTTCTCATTTGTGACTTCATCTGCCTGCATCAGATTGCCTTCTCATCTGTATAAAGAACCAGCAGACCACTGCAGTCAGCATCTTTAACATGCAGGTACAATGCATAGATTATAAGCTTAAACCTGGGTTTAATTGCCTTGAGCCAGAGCAAGGCATTTGGCTCATTGTTGGGCCATTTTGTACCGGGCTAAGTGATCTCTCTCAACCTTGTTCTTGCAATACCGAGACCAGATCTGAAGATGGGCCTATATCCAACTCTTGCTGTTCTTGAGGCAGGAATTCAGTTTGCTTCTCAGGCTGGCAGACTGACAGCATCACACATGTGGAAGTACAAGATGGATGCCCAGAATTCAGCTTCCATCAGGCTCTCTCAGCAGTCTTTGCTCATTTTCATTCAAAGCTTTGACTTCAGCGTAATTTTTCTAAGCATCTCTATGAACAGCAGTAGTTGGAACAAGACCATTAGCAAATCATTTTATTTCTAGAGACAGATCTTTTTGCTGCTGTGCATTTAAAATTACTGCAATCCCTCATTCATCTGCAGGGACATGATGCTGTGTTTTCACAGATCCTATGGTATGTAGCATCCCTCTTTCTTTACTATGGCACTGTCATGACAGCTTCCATTGGTACAGCCATTCTCATATCACCAATTAAACATAAGCGATCTGGAGCCAAGGGTATTGATTGGCGATTCCAGCAACCATCGTCAGAGAAAGCTCATCTCCTCCTGGACCTCCCTGTGTCTGTTTTTTGCAGGGCACTGTAGGGTGGAAGAGTAGCTCCTATCCTTGCTTCATTTTTCTGAGCACTTCACCAGTGAAGGGAAGAAATGCTGTTTGTGCTGACACTTGCACTCTTTATCCTGCATTGCACTTCTGCAGGTTCTTCACCTTGGCTTGAGTGAATGAGGGGGCTCATTTTACTGGGGGCACCACCACCAGTGCCATCAGGATGCAGTCAGGAGGATGTTTGGTTTTACTACAAGAATGGCTTGAGCAGCTTTTTGTTTTTTATTTAGAGAGAGACAAAAAAAATAAAAAGAGGAGACAGTTATGTACTGTGGGTACCTGTAGGGCCATACCTTCTTCAAGAAGAGCGTCCTGATCAAGAGCAGTCAGTCATACCAGAAGGCTGCAGGTGGGAAGAACTGGAGTACATTTGCACTGGTTGCTTTCCTTCTGTAGCAGCTGGGAGGGTTCATGTGTTATGTGAGGTTTCTCTGAAGGAGAAGGATCAACAGGCCATCAGACCCTTCAACTTTGTCTCCTTTCCACCAGAGGAGTTCCATCAAGTAGCTGCAGTAGGGTTTGGGTCTGATCCCATATTGTTAGGGAGGAAAGGGACTATATAATCATTATGCTTTTTAGAAATTTTAACCACAGCCTGTGGATGGATGGCCATGTTTTATCTGACAAATATGTCACTGTCTTTCATCAGCTGATTATAATCATCTTGGAAGTTCCAGTGTGTCTGTTTTTCCCTCTTCTCTTTTACTATTGTGTTTTGTTTAACTTTCCCTAATGAGCCCAGTGAAAGGCAATTGTTCTAAATAAATCATGTGCGCTACAGAGCAGTATATCACAATTAGGCTTCCATTATACTTTAATTAGTCATTCCATTATTAAATTGATGTCTTTGGCTTCTTCCAGGTCTCAGACTAATCCTGAAACAAATTCCTCTTTGTGGATAAATATTAGTCAGTCGTAATTAAAGAGTATTCACTGGAGTTGTGGCTTTTCATTAAATCCCTTTCTGATTAAGATGGCTCCCCCAAGTACTGGGCTGATTAAATTTAATAAGATTTGTCCACTTATGTGTATCATGGTCTGGTGGAAACCCTTTCAGCACTAGGGGATTGGGAACAATAAGTTCCTACCTCAGTGCAGGCAGTCATGGGTCTAAATGCCTGTTATGTGCATTGCTGTATGCTCTTATATCAAGGAGCTCTACAGTTTTTGTGGTCGGTCAGCAGAGAAAAAAAAACCCATGGAAATTAAATTAGTAGTGTTAGAGTTGAATGTCAAAGGATTAAGTTGTATCTAGAGGGTTGCAGTAAAGAATGGAAGATTAAAGTACGTTAGAGGCTCTGTTTTGTTGACTGTTTCATGACTAGGGCTTTGCTGCTTAATTGAAACCTGGGTGCTTTTCTGCCCCAAACAGATTTCACTCACTAAGATGTAGAGAAGAGTTTGTTTCTGTGTAAATATGTCTCAATTGCAAATTCAGGTAACAAAACAAATGTTCTTGACAGAAGTTCTAATGGCAGAGTATGAAATGCTTTTAGAGCAAAATGGTTGTTTAAAACAAGGTGGAGCAAAAGCATGATGTGGCTTTAGTATATGTGTATCATCAGAGAGAAGTTACAAGCCTCACAATTTTCTGTGTGCTGAAATTATGCCTTTTTGTCAGGCTGCTGGCACTGTTCTGCATTCCTCTTGCTTTGTACACAGAAACGAAAACAAACCACTGTGACCAAGAATGGCAATAGCACAAATTGGTGAGGCATGAAATGCGGGAGATCGGCTCAGGACATCTGTAGAAGCCCTCCATCCAAATATTTGAGGTGGCTCCTAGCAGGTGTTTTTTCAACATCTAGTTCATACTCTATTTTTGGTGCAGGGTACGTTTTCATCCAGTCTTTTGGTTTGGTATGGGTCATATTTGTAATTGAATCTCTCAAAAGTCAGAATGCGTTTGCAGTTTCTTCTCGTGTACACTAAATATAATGATACTGGGTATATCATCTAGCCCATCTTTTCTGTTGTGAGGAATCCCAAGTTGACCTCTAGTTCCAGAATGCTCTCGCTGGGGCTGCTGGACGCTGCGCTAACCGTGAGTGAGTGATGCCTGGGACAGTTTGAAGAGGGCAGTGTCAGGTCACTAAGCAGCGAAAGAGTACTCTCTAGCGGTTGACTTTGGGTAGTGATAAGAAGAGATAGAAAAGTGCGCTGAATTAACATAAGTTTACTCCTCTGTAGCCATTACCAAAAAAAAACCAAAAAAAAAGGAAGAAAAATAGAGAAAGATGAGGAAAGGAAGCTGAGCATTAATCGAAATTATAGAAACAAATAGATGTTGGGTGTGTGTGTGTTGAACTAGATGACCTTTAAAGATCCCTTCCAACCTAAAATATTCTATGATAATGCACTAGAAGCCAAGAATAAAATCTCTTTTCTCTAATAATGATCATCATTTATTGATTTATTGCTACTGTTGCGATACAGGACTGGATGGTGTTATACTATTCATAGCATGAAATGAAATGAAATAAGGGCTGATGGAAAGTGAGAAGTCAGTGGCATTTCTGAGGAAATAGGATGCACTTTGATCCATTGATTACCGAGCAAAAACTGCCCCAACTGCTTCCTTCTGAATATCTGTGGTGTATTATTTTTCTCCACTCCTCACAGTGTCTCTCACTATTTTTATAGTGACTTTACAAAAACAAGACTCAAAATTAGTTGCATGGTTAGTCTGCAGATTGGCTGGGGTCTAATGCTCAATCATCTAAGAGAATGTGAAAATGATTGAAAACAATGAGAAAATTCCTTACCTATATCCTGGCAAATCCTAAAACTATTAAAAAGTAATAATTTAAAAAAAAAAAAATTAAAAAAATAGATGTACTTGAAAAGAGTGTAAGCAATGGTTATGCAAGAATGGGGAGAAATAAATAATATCTAACAGAATGAACAGGGAAACTGGGAAGGGTAATCCCTTTAATGTTTGTATTTTAATTGGGTTCCTGAAAGCTATATGCTTCTGTGCTACAACCTGGCAGTTCATGGATACTGCTACTCCTTACGTCTTTAAAAAAAGTAGCACTTTTCAAAAAATTCCATGTTTTCAGCCAGCTGCACTGTTTATCTAGCAGTAACACCCTGCAATGTCGAGCATGGTTGGTATGGCAGTTGCGTATGTAAACTGTTCCCAGAGTGTTTTGCGTTACTGTTCACTCAGTGAGGCCAGTCAGAAATGAGAGTGGAAATTGCAGATGCCACAGCTGAATTCTGGCAGAACTGGATTGCCTCAGATAGGGATGTGTTTTCTGCTGTAGAGATCGATGCTTAATTCCATCTGCGTTGGAGAGATTGTTCATCCAGTCAGAGAGCAAAGAGATCTACAGAGGTGGATTACTTCTGTCTCAAATTCCCAGTGATTTCAAATGCCCAACAAGTAACAGAGGAATTAGGTGGACAGACTGTTCTATTAAATATAAGTGCTCTGTGTGTGTGTGTGTGTATGATTTATTTTAAGGGTATTTAATGTCTTATTTTTGCTTATTGTTATGATACATAGCTTTCCAGAAATACCTGGATGACTAAATTAGCTTTCTTTTTAATAATAAAAATAAATCAACGATTTCCTAACTTAAGTATATTTGCCTGTCTAGCGAGACATCTTATCATGACAATGTAGAGTATATGTGGTGCTTTTTAAAAAGGATTTTACTGCAGTATAGCAAGCTATCTTCATTTCAAGCGTAATTGTGGTTCTTGTCCGAGTTTGTTGGCTTTGTGCCAGGAAATTCATGTTAGTACTTAGAGGAGCTGGAGAGCCACATACCTGTGCGTCGGTGTCTGTCTGTTACATGAAATACCATTTTTCTGTGTGAAAAAGTAGTAGTGTACTATAAGCCTAGAAACAACATGTTTTCTCCTTGCTAACATGTAACATACCCATGAAAATCAAATCCCATATGTGTACATAGAGGAGACCTGTAGCATGGGAAGCCGGGAGAGAGCAGATATGCAGGCAAGGGAATAAACATGGCATTTTTGTTGTCTGGATTTAATAAATATAGTTTGGGAATGATAAAGAGTAGTGAGTCAGTTATGCCTGGTCATCCCTAGTGACTGAAAATAACTTGTTATTCCAACCCTTTTATCCCCTCCTCTCTGCATATTTTTGTATTTTATTTATAGCTTGACCAGCTTTTGCTTTGCAATTCATAGAATAACCCTTTAGAGCTGGGAAGGGAAAGCCAAAGGGCAAGAGGACCGTGGATGAAACCATTGGGTTAGCGTGTTCCCCACCACAGTGGCCAGGTCCCCCCCTCTCCCTTCCATAGTCTGCTCAGAGAGTCCTCTTTTAAACAAGCAAACTCAGTTCCTGAAGTCATTAGTCAGTTTGTGTTGACAGCGGTACCCAGGAGCCACGTGCAATATTCCAGACAAGCTGACTGTGGCTTTGATAGCAGCTGGGTCAGGGAGCCCATGGCTGGGGAGGTGGCAAGATAAGAGTTGTATCTGCAAAGCCTTAGTGGAGGTTGTAAAGTGTTGTGAAATGTGTGAAGTCTGGCACCACAACCCATACTTGTATTTATCCCATAAAGCATAGCTGTGCAGACAATGCCTGCAGTAAAGATGAGCTAAATCTCCTGTATTTCACTGTGGCTTGACACATGCCTAAGTATTTTTGTCCAGTTTGATCCATGAACTAAGAATCAGTTCAGCCCTCTCTTATATGCGTTAACTTGCAGATTAGAATGATGTACTTCTTGAGCCACTCAGCTTTTCCACACTACTGACTACTCATACTACAACTAAACCACACCGTGTCTTCCTTCTTTTAGTACCTCTGATTTGGTTTGGAGAGGAGGAGGAGGAGAGCTGGCAGGTGTGTCTGCTGAAGAAAGAGCATCCCTCACATTCAGATAGAAAAGGGGAGATCTACTCCTGCCACCGTAGTAACAGGATTATAGTCCTGCAAAGAATCAAGGCATTTAAGTTGAATAGATTTTATTGTTATTGCAAGTTTGGTGTAGTGATGCTGATGAGAAAAAAACAAACACAACAACTCAATTTGGGTAAATTACTGTTTGCTAAACTGCTGTCCTCTTTATTTTTTGACTTATAGAGAGGGCATGGGGAGAGATGTGTTGAAGCCACAAAATGTGAATCTGATTGGCAGACACCAGCCTGGAGTGGGAGAATTTCAGGTTCTATTACTGCTGAGAGTGGAAAAACTTTGCTATAGCTTGTTTGTGTGCCCTGACTCAACTGGAGATCAACAGCCTTTGACAGATGGTGTGCCAGGCCATATTCTCCTCACCTGGAAGAAATTTCCCAGAAACCAGGGAGCAGTACCTGCCAGCTTCCCCCTTACCGTTTCAGTGGTGTCTCACCTCAGTGGGAGGTGGCTGCTCAGTTCAGCCATGGAGGCTCAACGGGCTTTGCACTGGAGAATGGTGGGGTTTGCATCTCAGCCCTGTTGTGTGTCACTTTGAATCCCACCCAAGTGTCGTCCTGGCACACTCACCATAGTTTGCTGGCTCTCTTGACTTCGAGGATATGGCAAAGGGCTTTGTAATGCTTAATGAACAGGGCTAAATATCAGCTCTCACAGCGATGCCATAGCTACAAGAAGGGACGTAGTCTTTGGAGACAACAAAAACCAGGTAGGAATGTGAGTACTAGATGTCTGCGTATGGACTTAATGAGGCCATTTTGGAAAACTCTTACCTGGTTCCAGCACCCACAGTCTGAAAAGCATGTTGAAATATTAGAAGAGATTCAGAGAACGACAAGAGGGATTTGAGCTTTTGAAAGTATATTTCATATTGAGATTTCAGAAGCTCTGTAGTTTTAGTTTGTTCAGGAGCAACTTATGAGGTTGACAGATCAGACTGACTTATATGAGCGTAGAAAGCTCTTTAATTTAGCCGAGTTATATGGTCAGGAAGTAAAAGTATAGAAATCATGTACACCTACACGCACTCCCAATTAATTAGAGGAAGTGCTTATCTCATGTTACAAGTTTTAAGGCAACTCAGGATGTCTGTCCTACAACATCCCATGGCAAAATTGAAAGCATTCTGCATAAGCTCCTGTGGCCTATGTGATTCTGGAGATCAGATTACATGATGATAACATTTCCATCTGGTCTTAAAATAATTAAATGAGGTATTTACAGACGTTTCAGAATCAAAGTAGATTCCCCTCCCCAACAACTTCCAAGGTATTGTTTTACACATAGTTTTGCACATCTCAATAATGTGATTTAAATGTGTTTAACAAAAGAATTAAGCACATGTAGTGATTGCTAATAGCTAGGAGGATGTCCTTCTATGTATTGATCTTTCTAGCAGCCTGGCTGGAGGTACCTCGCAGGGGACCCCAGTAGTCTTCTACTCCTGTACAAAGCATCCAGAGCAAATTTCCTTCCTGCTGGGGAGCAGAAAGCAGCCAGGGCTGTCTCTTCCCCAGGCTCCCACCCTCAAGGACAAGAGGTGCCAGTTTCCTTAACTCCTTTGTGTCAGCAGGTGGAAGGAGCTCTCTCCTTGTATCACAATGCTGGTGGAAAATCAGATAGCTGGAGAAAGAATTGGTATGCAGGACCTCTCTTCTTTGTTAATCAAGGCCAGCATTACCATTCTGTCTTTTTTTTGTTTGCTTATTTGATTGCTACACTTACCCCAAAAAGATTTCCAATAACCACTGAGTTGAAAGTGATTTAGATTAACCCTGGCTGACACCACTGCTTTAAAGAGGGCTGCCTGAAGTTTTAAATCTTCACAAGGATGATACTTCCCAGGAGGGGCTGTAAATCCTTGAAGCTGCTCCCTCCTGATACTGCCATCTCAAAGAAAAATCACTAAAATCTCAGAAGCCAAGACAGTAATATTTCCCAGTAATCAGTTTTAGATGGCTTTCATTTTAATGTCCCAAAATGTATCCTTGTTTCAAAGCTAATGTACAATACTCAGATATTGTGAAATGGAACTGGGTTTATTCCATTTGCTTCTATCTCTGCTTTGATTATGTTGCTGATCCATTTATTTTCAGACATGCCAAGCCTCCGTCTGTTGTTTCCTAAGGAAATGTATATTCGGTTGAGAATATTAAGGGGTGGGTTGGGGAGCTACAGCCAGTGTTTTGTGGAAGCCTGGAAAGGTATGAAACGTCTGGAGCTGCCTGATGAAGGGACAGGTATGCTGCTGTGCAGGAGGAAGCAGTTATATTGTGGTGGGAGGTGGAATGGGCAAGGGCCTCACATGTTGATACCACTTTTTACAGAACAGCTTATTTTAAGGTGATCAGGAATATTTTGTTGTGAGAGCGTCTCGGTGTACCTCTCTCCCCATTCTGCTTCAACAACTCATTGGCACGCCATTCTGTGATGTATTGTGGTTAAGAATAGCATCTTCTCTGCTGGATCAATGCAGGGGAAGAGGCAGTATAATCCTTGTACGATTTAAAGTAATGTCAATGATAACTAAAGTAGGACAAATTACTGCTGCTGAGATCCTTGCTAGGATTGGAAATGGGTAATAGCTGCCACTGTTAATGCCAAGGAGACTCAGCTGCCTGTTCACCTTCCAGGCTGCTGAAAGTCTGAGCAGTTCATTGCATGGCTTTGCCTGGGGCCTGTCCTCATTTTTGGCTCACTGATGGTCACTTTGGCATTAAGAGCTTCTGTTCTGAATCATCGCTTTGGCCCTCAAGTTGCTGCTTACGTAGATCTTTTTGTCTCACAGTGAGCTTGCTCAGCATTGCTCGGTCCCGAGTACGAGCAAGGAAGTGTCCTTGTCATTGACGTGAATCATAGCTGAGGAACAAGCAGTGCTCGAGCTCCTGAGCAATGCCTATAGCAGAGGGGACTGGTCCCTCCAACCAGCCCAGTTACTTGGACCTGTGCTGTGGGGCTGAGCATCACTTCTGGCAGTTTTCACCAATTGCAGCTGCCTTGCTGTGTTCTCCTTGCGAATGTGTTTGAAAGAAGCTGAAAACAGTTTAACCCTGCCTTTTATTCAGGCTGGGGTTTTTTCCCCCTAGAATGAAAATATTGTGCTGACATGGTGTTACTGAACACACACAATTGAAAGTAATTTTCAGTTTACCTGTGACACCGTTATTTTGAACCTAGTAAGAGGCGCTTGGTTCTAAGATTTTATAAGAGATGGTGAGATACAAAAGTGCACATGCAAAAGAGCACAGAAGCACAGGCAGGGAAAACCCCAAAATGCAGACGAAGAAGCAGAGCCCCTACCCTGTCTCCTCTAAGGGCTGTCGTGAGGGAGCCATTGGCCCGTGGACCAGAGGTGACACCCATCACAGTGAGCCACTGGGAGAGGCTCCTGTCCATCATCTTACAGCCTGAGGGGCAGTACTGCTTGCAGAGCACTGGGACTCATTACAAGATGCCCAAGAGGAGCCTTTACTGATTGTACAAGATTTATTATGGGATATTTAGGGGAGGAACCTTGAGTAGGGAAACAGATGGTTTAAGGTGCTTTGGGAGGAACAGGTTTGGAAAAACGGAGGGTAAAAGGGGCTGGTCCCCTGTCAGTGGGGCTGGTCAGTACACTTGCCTGGCTGTGCCTTCTGTCTGATCAGCCCAGTCTGCACCATCTTCTCATTAAACCCTGTTTCTAAATATTTTCCTCGATGACGGGACTCTATAGATGTGTGTATGGAGTTCCAGTGACAGCAACTGGAGAGACCAGGGTCTGCATCTCAACGTGTGGGTACGTAGTCAGTGTGTGATCACTGGCAACTATTGAGCATGACCAGTGTGCAAGTAGAATAAGAGGCTTGAGAGCCAGCGTGGCCATAAGTCTTGGTCAGATACTGAAGAGGTCAGATGGTCACAGTTTGTCCATGGGAGGGAGAGCAAGTCTAAGCTGGAGGCTGAGGAGACTATGGGCTCTGGGGTCAACTGAGACCAGTTTGTGTGTTTGTCTGTCTCTGCATGAGGCAGCTGTAGAAGAAAGGATCTGAAGACCAGCTGCTGGGTGGCCATGATCATCCAAGGCCAGTTACCGGAGGGATCCAACAGTATGTATGCATCTGGGCAAGGGGCCTGTACCAGACACTGGAGGGGGGCTGTGATCCCAGAGGCTTATGTGTCCAGGTGCCAGCACCTTGGAAGACCAAAGACCCATGGCCAGCTGCAGCACAGGCTGTCTATCACCAGTTGCTAGAGGGATCCACAGCCTGTATATACGTATATAATTCCCACTGACAGGCCTTTATCCTAATCAACCAGAGAGGGGAACATGATGAGGCCATTTTCTTTACTTGAGTGCTGTGTTTTCTGACTACGTTGATCCATGGCTGGCTGGCTGTGCCAAATACACATTGTGCATGTGTATTTGTATGTGTGCGTATCAGGAATATGAGCTCAGACTTGCTCCTAGATGCAGCAAGAAGCTGCGGCAACCTCACCTCTACTGGGCTACCAGATATTGCAGTGTAACATAGAATAAAATTTCTGATGGAACAGCTGGCGTAGTGAAAGAAAATATCCTAATTTTTTCTTAGAAACTTTTTTTTTAAAAAAGACGCCTCTCTCTGATACTGCTATTTTGGTCATGACCCTGATAAGGTCTTCCTCTGCCACCTCTGAGTGCATTGCCCAGAGCAACCAGCTGTGCATTGTGGTAGCTTGAAGTAATGTCATCTATCAGCTGAGCCTGAAATATAAAGAACCTTAGAGCACAGAGAGTTTAAAAAGAACAGTGCTTTTGAGGCATTTTGTCATCCGAGAATGCAGACCGCCACATGGATTAATCATCATCTGCATGGTAGGCAGTTTATAGCTGCGTAACAATGATTACAAATAAACTTCATGGTCACTCCTGAGCACTGGAGTGAACTGTCCTTTTCTGAAGTGCTTTTATAAAGCACAGAACAGAGTGTTGTTCATGGGTATGAAGGTTATATAGGTGTACTGCTGCAGGAAGAAAGTTGTTGAGACTGTAAAGCTACTGAAACTGGTGTCTCTTTGTCCTGAAGAGCTGGGCTACCTGCCTGGCATTTTAGCCTTAATGGCAGTTTTTTAGCTTAATTAGATTTCAGATGCAAAACTGCGAACATTATGTGATTACCCCTGCCTGTCCTTCATTCCTTCCACAATGGGATGTGGATACATACAGAAGAAAGAAGATCCTTCAGAAGTCACTAAAAGTATTACAAGAAGTGATTCGTTCACTAACAGTTCCTCTGAACTATGAACAAATACACTTGGTTACTTCATTTTTGACCCACTAGAGAAGTAGAATGATGTGGCTTCCTGTAGGGGAATTTCTTCTTAAGATGTGCTGATGCAGGAATTTTAAGCAGATCTTTAAATTCAGGTGGAAGAAAGATCTTTAAAATCAGTGACTGCCCTGTGTCTTCACTTAGAGTCATTTTCATTTGCTGTTTGACTGGCCGCCTTGCTATTGGTCTGAAACGTGTGCTGTTAGGTATCTCCAGGCTGCAGTGACAATACGCTTAACTTTAGAAGGAAACAGAGACAGTAAAGATGCTCCAGCCAAGGATGTAGGTTCAAAACTGCCTGGTTAAATGTAGTCTAAGAGAATTTTATCTCTGCTCATGAATGGCCTACCTTTGTCTGCTGAGGTAAGGTTTCTTCTTTTTAGCAGATTTGCTTGTAGCCCATCTGGAAGTGATGCATTGACCCTGTCCATATTAAAAGATGCCATTGATAAATCAGCAGGGTATAGGCAGAACCTTTTTGTTCAGTTGTGCAGTGTGGATCCCACAGCTTTACTGCCCATAACACTAGCAGGGCGTGCTTCTTTCAGCAGCTGTATAAAACTGATTGAAGCTGGTTCTCTTCACACACTTGCCTTGCCAGGGAATTAAAGCTTCAGGCTGCCATTTCTGTGGTCTTTTAAAATATGTATGACCAAAACAAGGGGCCTGTTGAGAAAGGCTCTAATCCTCTTGCATATGAAACATGGTATTCTCTCTTTCTGATGTTTCTGTGCTTTCAGATATGCTAAATCTACCTTTGAAGTTTCATTCCTTCTTGTGTTAAAATACACTTTAATAGGCGAACCTTGCAGCTGGGAATTAGGAGATACTGGTTCAAGTTGGACACACCGAGCTTAAGTTGGTCACATAATCATCCTTTACCTTGGTTTCCACATTTGTAATGCAGAAAGAGTAACGTCTACCCTCCTGTACAAAGCTCTTTGAGCTTTGTTCTGAGTAAATAATTTTGAAGCGGTAATGTAATATAGACCTTATACAGTCTGGCGTGTAGTCCTGCTGGAAGGTACCTGTCTGGGGATGCTACAAATCCATAGGTAAGGAGTAGAAGTTCCCCTGTTTCTGATTAGGAATTCATGGGCAGAAATATATCTGAATGCTGAAGGGATCAGACCAGCTGTGGGTGCAGGGAGCCCTGCCAGTCCAACTCTTGCACAGAGTCAGAAAAACTGTGTCTTAAGCAAAGCTGGTGATTTCTTGCCTGTGGTCTGTATACCAAAGATCCTTCATTTTTCAAGAACATTTGCATGTAAAGGCAGACTAGTTGTTTAACTGCAAAGATACACATGACTGCAAGATGGGTGAGAAATTTGTGTAGCCTAAAACTCTTTTCATAGAAGGCTTTTTTTATACAAGGGTCTCAGGAAGGCTGAACTTTTATGGCCTGCCTCTTGAAGTGTTTAGGTTTTATGTGCCACTAGGACCTGGGGAGCTATGGAGGATCAGGAGAAAGACAGATTGTAAGAGGTGGGTATCTCTTAGAGGCGTATGTAGCAGGCCCTGTCTGGGCCAGGAACTAGAGGATGTCTGTCCTGTGGGATGCTGTAATTCCTTCTGATGGCAGAACTATTTGGAATAGGGGGAGAAAAAGTGCAAGCTGTTCTCAAAATAAAAATGCTCTGTGCTAAGGTGCAGCAGGCTGGTCATCGTTTCCCTTTGTAAGGGCAGGGTTTCTAAGACAACTTTCAGTTTTGGCATCTCTTGGAAGGAGATCTGAAAGGTTTTACCTGTTGCAGAATGCAGTGAATCTCTGCTTAGGTAGGATGTGATGAAAGCTGGAGTATTGAGTTTTGCTCTGATAGACCTCCTAGGATCCATATACAGCTCTTTAAAAACCCAAGTAACCTGCCACTAAACTTGTCTGAGAGGGATCTTTTAAGACAGCACAGTTATAAAATATTCTGAAAGGCTGAATAAGGTATTTCCCCCTCTTGTGATATTTGGAGTTGAACTTTAGATGCATAATTTTGAACATGGCCTTTTAAAGTAACTTTCTATTCTGTCCCTGTCATTTTTGGAGCTGTAAAGGAAAGCCAAAATGCCAGAGAAGGGGAGCAAATTACAAGGCGGAGTGGAGCTAAAGAGTAGGTTTTGATCATCTTTGCAAGAAGTGACGTCATCTATGAGAACAAAAGTCTTCAGTTGCTGCAACTGGAGACAGCTTTTAGTCTCCCAATTCCATTTTGCCCTCAGCCAGCCAGCCAAATGAAAACAGCGGGATAAATCACTGCTGGCAGAACCTAACCGTTATGTAACATCCAGTGCACCATGCTCCTATTTTTAGATTGGTTTTACACTAGCAGAATTTACTTTATGAAATCTAAAAAGAATGTCTGGTCAGAGGCTGGGGCATAAAGACGGTATTGAGAAAAAGCAAAATGTAAAGCCACGTAGTACAAAGATGCACTAGCAGACCTCTCTTTGGCAGTACTGGTATCCTTTCTAGACCATTGGCTTGATTGGGTGTGATGAAGAGTAGAGGGCTTTTTCATCAGTATTCCCTTGAATTTCTCAGCTGCAATTGCTTTTTTTTTTAAAATGGTTAACTCATTTTACCCAAATAGCGAACCACATGTGGTTTACTTAAAGCTGGGCTCCACCATTTACGCCGCATTTTGTCTTTACCAGGTCCGGAATGCAATAAAAGCAGCAGCTCACCTCCTTACAGGTCTAAGTGGTCA
The DNA here is from genome assembly GCA_025331215.1 of Actenoides lindsayi. NCBI lineage: Eukaryota > Metazoa > Chordata > Aves > Coraciiformes > Alcedinidae > Actenoides > Actenoides lindsayi. The sequence continues at coordinate 65,412 of WTSP01011380.1, forward strand.
GATTTAAAGAACTTGAGTTAACTGGAGTGCTCTGCAAAGGTGGCTGAGCTACAGAGGTACTCCTCATCCTTTGTGAGATACCCTAGATTTAATGAGCTCCTGATATTTAGCTGGTGTATGTTTCACCTATGTTTTCTCAGTCTTCAGACAGTTAGGATTGTGTATGCTGCTTGCTCCAGATCAAACTGAATCTTTTTCAGTGTTCACAGGAATATACACCAAGTTGTATTTCATCAGTTAAAAGCAATTTCAGCTTTCAGCACAGGTGTGAGTAACTGAAGATCAGTGTCACGTACTGTGCTCTTTCTCCAAGACCAGATGTGCATCTTCTCTCCTTCAAATTTGATTTTATTCTCTTACTCACTGTTGTAATTCTACATTAGTTTCTACTGAGTATAGTTTTGCTTCCAAGGTTTTTTTTTCTCAAGATTCAGAACAGATAATGATTGGGAAAATTTGACATTTCAGCCTTTAAAGATTCTAGCAGATAAAACATACTCCGTATAGCTAACGTACCTTTGGGATTTCTGCCGCCATTTGGACAGTTTTCAGTCACGCCTTGAAGCAAATAGTGTTCTGACTATTGCATGGTCTGTATTGATCTTTTTTTCCCCAAAACCCTTTTCTGTAGGTGACAATCTTGATGCTATCCATGACATAACTGTGGCATACCCCCAAAATATTCCTCAGACGGAGAAGCATCTTTTGAATGGAAACTTCCCAAAGGAGATTCACTTCCACGTCCAGAGATACCCCATAGAGACAGTGCCCACTTCTAAGGAGGAGCTGCAGCTTTGGTGCCAAAAGCGCTGGGAAGAGAAAGAGGAGAGACTCCGACACTTCTATGAAGGTGAAAGATGCTTCAGTGCAACAGGGCAAAGCATTATTCCACCGTGTAAATCTGAGCTCAGGGTCCTCGCAGTTAAGTGCATCTCTCTTCTGTATTGGACGGTGTTCCCCCTGGGTATGCTTGCACTGCTGTACCTATACAGCTTTGCACGATGGTATTTTACAGCCATGATCATCTTTTTTGTTGGGCAGCAAAAGGTGTTTGGTGGGCTGGAACTAATTGAACTCGCTTGTCATCGGTATTTTAAAAAGCAACAGAAATTTCAGGACACGAAAATAAAAACCAATTAGTTCTGGGGTGAAGGAGGACATAAAAATGGGTGGATTTGAGATGTCCTGCAAATTTTATGCACAGGGAAGAATTTTTGCATGAGAATTGTCTTTTACTATTGCCATTGTTAGACATTTGAACTTGAGTCTGTGAAGAGAAAGACAAATGTTAGTTATAGCTACATGTGAAAATGGTAGTTTTTATCTCTGAATGTAATTTCAACATTGCTCTTGCAAGCAGCTAGCAACTGCATTCTGCTGTAATTAAGAAACAAATTGCTGGATTACTGAACAATCCGAAGGACATTAATAAATGTGACGTGCACTGAACTTTCATGTAGAAACTCAAACTGTCCAGCTAAGAGAGACAGACGTATGATTTCTGTATCATCACATTGTCATAAAGTAGGCACCGGATTTGGAAAGCTGGTAAGTTTAACGATGTTTTGATGGTAGGTGGAAGTTGGAGGAGAAGTTGTTCTGTTTCTTTTTTTTCTATTTCATATATTCAAACTTACTTTAAAACAATAATAATAATTTCACATAAGCTTTTCCAAGCACTACTGACCTATCACTATTGAGCCATTTTGGCTTGGTCACCCAGAATGATTTTTAAGCCTTGCAGTCTTGTGTCGTATTAGAGAAAACAGTGCTGGCTCTGCCTCTGTTTGACTCTTAACTGATTATTTAATAGACCTATGCAGCTAAGTTTTGATTTCTCACTGTTTCATACTGTTTTGGTCTCCCTGTTAGCTGTTGCAGACTCATTCCTACTGTAGTATACAGAGCTGTGGGGTAGAGGGGATGGGGTTTTTGTTGTTTTATTAGTGTTTTTTTTCTCGTAGAGGCAAAAATAAGCTTCTGTAGCTGGCAAATGTTTTTCAAAAAGATCTCCTTCTAGACATTATACGTTTTAAAGCATTTTATTTATTTTTCAGAGTAGGCAAGATATGTTTGTTGTGTCTTTTTTAAGCATTTATTTGGGTTTTCACATCACTTCCTTAGGCATTTCAAGTGTCCATATAGAGAGCAGGAAGACTGCTTGTTCCATGGGTGTCATCCAGACCTGTTGAAACACAGCTGACACAGTGGTTGCCGCCTCATAGGTACGAGATATGGGTTTCAGACTTAATACATCACAGGGAAATTGAGCTATGTCTTCCCTTTGCAGTATCTCCTTTGATTGCCTGATGATATTGTGAGTCCTGTCACAATTTTTTGGTAATTCTTTTGGGGCTCCCACTATAACACTTCCCTTTTATTTTCATAACCTTCAGAAAATCTGAAGGCTTAAACTCAGACAAGGCACTTTCAAGTGTATTCCTTGCCATATATAATAAAAGTAATGTTCATGCTCACATAGTAAAAGACATAAACATTGCCAGCACTTAGGAGACACTTCAGGTTAGATTTGTTTTTCAACTTCAAAAATGTTAGACCACTTGATAACTGTACTGCTGCATAACCTTCCCGACTTGTTGTTTATTGCATGAAGGCTTGTTTGAGCTGAACCGAGATGGCCCGGCTCCATATGTTGAGTGGCATTGCCATGAAAAGTGAAAGTACAGAGTGCACAATGTATCTTGTACTGTGCTGGATATCTTGAGCACTGGGTCAGCAGGGTAGACACATCTGTTTTCTTCTAAATTACAACACTAAACACGTTGTCTCGTGTTGGTATCAAAGGCCGTTTTTTGAATGAATCACCAGCCTCTATTCAACTGTCCCTTGAAAGGTGACTAGTTTTTTTTTAATCTATGCTTGTAATAAATAATTGTTTATTATGCTGAAAGTACTTGAAGCCATCTGTTTCACTCTAGGTTTTTTAATCCCTTTTTTTCTTAAAATTAAATAAAACTAGGTTTATATTTAGGGTTATGTTTCTTAATGATTTTTTCATATTTATATTTGAGTACCTGATGACAGACAACTGGTGTTTTGTTGTCACAAGTGGAAGGAGGTCCTTTCAGCACTATAAGGACTTTTAGAAATGTAATTCTGTAGTATTGGAGGCATGATTGCAGCTTATATCTACATAGCCTGTTTTTTCTTCACCAAATACTCTGCTTTGGTGAAGTTCCCTGTACATTCAGGTAACTCGCTGCAAGGGAAAACCTAAAAACCTCACTTATGGTTGTTGCAGAGGAGACCTGAAAGGCTTCTTCTAGTCTGTCCTGAGCCACGGCTGTGCTTTCATACCAGGAGTAACCATGGCCAGCCTACTCCAGTAGCCTTAACATAGTCTTCAGGAATAACTTCAGAGGACAGGTTATATATATATTGGTGACATAAGTACCAGCTATGGTTTTCTCAGTCATTCAGAGAACTTTGTGCTGTCATCAGATGTATCCGAAACATCAGTGTGAGTCTTGGTCATGGAGCAGTGAAAGATTTACATCTGTGTTTGATTGGAGTTGGGCTCTGAAAATGAAATCAAATGCCATCCAACGTTGACCCTTACAAGGGGGTTTCTCCCAGCTGGAACCAAACACGTAACCTATGGGAATGTGTTAAATGTGCTGCAAATCTGCATTTCATCCTCCTCTTTCATGTATTCAGATCGAAGAGAGGGAATAATCTTCTGGTCAGCTGCTAATGTCACATTTTCAGTGCCTGACTCTGTGATTCGGGGTGGCACATAAGTAAAGAATCCTCCTTTCACAGGGAAAGGTGTTGGCTTTGTGGCTGATGTAAATTTTCAGATTCTATGCATCATTATCCAGCTCAATTAGAATTGGGAGGGAGGTGTGTGAATAAAAAGCTTTGTGGATGTAGAAGCTGCTTTGTTTAAGTAGTGGTTAAGAAACTGAGGGAAGATCTTTCTATGAATGCTTGAGGTTTGGTTTTTTTTCTCTCTGGTCAAAATGTAGCTTTTTACTCAAAAGGTTCTAGTAAGACTTTTTTTTTTAATCTCTTTTTTTCTTACCCTGTTTCCCTATTCAAAGTACACGAAGATGGCATTCAGGGACATGGTCTAGTGGTGGACTTGGCAGTGTTAGGTTTATGGTTGGACTTGATGTTCTTAAAGTTCTTTTTCCAACCTAAATGATTCTGTGCTGGGTAAATCGCTTTGAAATGTTTTCAGTGCTGTTATCTTAAAAGTGCTAGTACTCCAGGAATCAGACCCCCGCCACCTTTCATGGGACCCATATTGGCACCAAGACTGATTGCACTCATTAGCGCATTTTTTATGGCTCATCTTCTCTGATAAGTCTCAGCAATGACTGCTCTGTCTACAAGACATACAAGTCTTGCTAGCTTTTGCTTACGTTATATGAAATCAGTGACATGCTTTCAGGATACTGCTCTCATTTGCTCAATCAAATGTTTCCTCATTGGTATCGGGCGTTTCTTTCTCTCTGCTGAGAACAGAAGGCTGAAATCCTGCCATCTGTGTTTGTCATCAAGCTCATCTGGGTAGCAAGATATCAGATCAAGACATTTCTCTCTTGGCTTCAAAGCTGCAAGGCCTGAACCTGGTCTGTAAGGTGTTGTCTTGATCATATGAAATGTGCTTCTTGGTTTTGTGCATTGCATCAATCTGTATTGTTTAAAAAAGATCTGTGTTTTTATAACTTGATTTTATACGTACACTGTGTGAAAGGAAACACCAGGATACTACAAACCTACAGAAAGCCTTAGTTTTCAGAATTCACTGATTATATTAGAATGTTTTAGCCATGTACCAGTTACTCTACAGCAACAATAAAGACCTGAAGCATTGCATGTGTTTAATTTTGGCATTTTCTTTTTACTACGTGGTGTATTCTGTATGCACCCGTAAGGAACAAACCTCATCTTCAACTGTATGGCTGTCTGTCCTGGGCAGAGTGGTGTCTGCTTGGGCACTCAACCCACGGCTTGTGGCTGTTGGGATGGTATGTCTCCCTTCTCTCCATGGGAGGTTGGAAAGGGGTGACTCCTGTACCCTCCCTTCCAGCCTTTTCTTGTCAAGGGCTGGGGAAACCTTTGAGCTTGCAAAAGTTACAGCTCAGCTTTGGCATTGCTTTGCTACTTAACCAGTATTGCTTAAGAAGATGGTGTGGCTCGAAAGAGCATAATACATAGGTAAGTACTCAGTTTTAGCTATATCCTGTTACCACCCATGTAATTACTGACACAAGAAATGACCTGTGGCACATTCTTAGAGGACCTGTCTTTAATATAATTTCAGATCAGAGGCTCCTTGGTATCCCTCTCCATTGTCCCAGTGCTAATCTGGTGCAGAAGGGCAAGGGCTGTGTTCCTCAGGAGCTGTTGTGCTCCTCGCTACCTAACGGGGAATAGCCTTGCTGTGACTGCCACAGCCTGCAGCAGCCCTAGCAAAGCACTCATGTCTCCAGCAGCTAGCATGTGTCAGAAAGACCACCAGAAACACGGATGCTGGTAGCAGTTTCTACAGCGGGAGATAGTATTTGTGATGTCTACATATACTCAGAGCATTCAAATCGGTCCCCAAAAGTCAAAATGAGCCTTGCTCTGTATTGAGTGGCTTGTCCCTCTGAAAAGATGGTTCTCATTTCCTCTGTTTCCTCAGAGCTCAAATATGCAATGAAAAAATTAATTTCTCTCTTACTTGCTGTTACAGAAAATAATAGTAAGGGAGGCCAAAGCTTTTCCTTTCCAGCTGCCCCAAATGCCTCCTTTGCAGTTCAATACAACAGGTAAAAGGTTGTCTTATTTCCTGAGGACTTTGAATCAGACTGCAAGCTACCTCAACCAGAAATTATTCCCAGGAGCAGGGAGCACAGTCTGTGCTTATAACATGCTTGAGTGACTCTCATCCTAGAGAGACTTTGTGCTGAGACACACAAGAGGCAGTGAGAGCTCACCTCTGTCCTTGCAGGGCCCCTGAAAAGAGACCTAGCATCTTTAGCAGAGGTGGAGACAGGCCCTGAATTTTTAAGCAGATGTTGTTTGTTTCATTCCCGTTTGGCCTCTGCATGGTTTATCATCCTCATTTCTGGAGTTCTTCATGTTCAGTGAGTGTTTTCTCTGGTGGTGGGATATGCTGGAGCTTGACAGGAGGAGTTTGAGCAAAACTCTGCCTGCAGGAAGGCACTGCTGCTCTCAGGAGAAGGAAGAGTGTCTGCTCCTGAGATACTTCACCCTGGGCTGCTTCAGAGAGGCGGGTATGCAGGGGGCTGGTGTGAGTGTAATGGTGGTGGTGGTCAGGACCCACTTCCTTTAATTTCTCTATCCATCTTGCTTTTCAGGGGGAGGAGGTGAGAGACCCTTCACCCTTACCTGCAATGAGCAGAGGAACACCTTCACCTTTACAAAAGCAAAGAGCTAAAGGGGCTCTAGCCTTAGCCTTGCTTCTGCACCCACAAGACACCACCTGGCAGAAGAGGATAAACTGCTGTAGGGTACAAGAGCATGAGGAGGTGCTGCAGAAGGAGTGGAAGGCACCACTGGGCACTGCTTTCTGCAGAGCGGTAGCCTGGCAATAATCTGGTCTTGGCCTTTACCCCCCTGCACTGTTTCTTTGCCTGCTTTTGAGGCTTGACCTGTTTCTTGAGCTGCTGGGTGTCTACTGAGCAAGAGGAATGAATCTTGATTAACACTGAGCCCAAAGGGAAGAGAAATGTTGAGGATAACAGGATAGAGGCACTGGGGAAGATGTTGGCTCCTGCCAGTGCTGGGTGCACCTGATTGGGAGCATGTCATCTTGCTTTCAGAGGCTGATGGAAAAGGGCTACATTAAGAATCTTGCTTACTTAGACATCTTTAGAGAAAGTGCAGAGAGGGAGAACATCCTCCATGAGGTGGTTCACAGCAGGACCCGCAGACTGCCTCAGGAGAAGCCTCTTTATGTTCTTAGGCTGCCCACTGGTGCTGGCATTGCCCATGTGTGCTTGTAGCTAGTCGAGGTGAAATCTCTCTTGCCATACTCAAGGTTCTCACTTACCATGTGTTTCAAGACATGCAAATGACGACTCCTGTTTCTTGTCCTGACATATGTGTGAGACCATGAGTTCTTTAAGAACAGAATAATTCCTCACTCAGTAAGATTCCCACCATCAGCCTGGGAAGCTGCCTGTCTTTCCAGGGCAGCTAGCAAAGCAGCGCTGTCCTGTGCAATCCATGTGTCGCTGGGCAGCCAGGTGTTCCCTCACCTCCCTAGCAAGAAGCTGTCTCATTGTCCCCCTACCCACTGCTACAGTTATGTTTCCTTCCAGATTATCCACTGAAATGATTCAAGTGGAGATGTTCACAGTGGTAGGTCCACAGTTTGCTTCCTGCAGCTTTGCCCTCCCTGCCCAGTGCTCTTCAAAGATCTCTCAGAAACTCAGCTCTATACTTGTTTCACTTGAGAAATGCCCTTTTGATAGCTACTTAAGTGACACAAGTGTGGGAGGGGGATCCCTCCCAGCACTCAGGGCCCAGTTAGATCAGACTACCATCTGCAGTCCTGACCATAGGGATGTCAAGAACTGAACCCATGCTGCTTCTAACAGGCCTTAACACCAATCCCTGCAGGAGCAGAACCAGCCATTTATTTAAAGGAAGTGCTCAAAACAACCTGTTTCAGCAGCAAATGAAACTTCTCTAATTCCTTTCTTCCTGCTGACTGACAGCCCTCAAGTATCACTGGTGGTCTTCTCAAACATGCTGTGGGTAATGTTGGGCCAGGGGTACAGACAGCACACAGACACTACTTACTGCAAGCCAGGGATGCATGATGTATGGGTTTGATGCCGCTTGTCTGTCTGGGACAGGTATTATTTCTGGTCCCATCCCTGACACATGCATCCCCCAGAGCATTCGTCCTAATAATTTGGTGGAGTTTTGTCCAACACAGGTAGTAGCAGGGCTGACGTTCAAATGTGATCTCTCCTCTCCTCTCTCTGTCCCTGCTCCTGCCCCATGCACAGGTACCCCTGCGTGGTCCCAGAGCATGGGATGCCTTAGTCTATATGCCACATGCTCAGCCTGGATTTAAATTAAGACACTGAAGCTCTAGGAGTAGTCTGGCTGCACGGAGCTCAGTGTGGGCTACTCTGTCCTGCTCTCAACAGGTATCTGAGTGTGTTCTGAATCTCTCACTGCCACAGGCAGATCGCTTGCCCATGCAGCAACTTAAAAACCCGCTGGGAAATCTTGGCAAGCCTCTTCTGCAGCAGGAGGACTGTTGGAGCTTCCCTTTCCTTCCCAACTGTTGGTAAAGGGAAATGATAGAGTCAGAAGTCCAGCTGGGAGCATAGGACCTCTGCTATGTTCTCTAATCCCATGCCGGGCTGAGCTGCAGGAGCAGAGTAGCTGGCTCAGTCCTCTGTGGTCCATCATTTAGGCTCTTACAGCTGTACAAGAGCAAACCTGACCTTGCAGTCACTCCATGGTCAAGAACCACACACCCCATGGGCATCTCCAGTTTCCTTGCTGCAGATACCGCGCTCCTCTAGACGTTTTGCTTTTCTGCCCTAGCTGGGGAAAGAGACAGAGAATGTCTTTTCCAGGAACCCCTGAGAGCAAATGCAAGGAGATGTTTTATGCAAGATCACAACAAGGTGCTTCAGTCTGCCTCCTCACAACATGTGAAAGTTAAAGGCAGGCTCTCAGCTTTCCACCGGTAATGACAGAAAGTGCTGTGTAAGTGAGAGAGAGCCTAATTAGGGATTAATGAGAAAGGAGCCTGTGGTTTTATTAACTGTTGGACATGAGTACTGTGGATGAGCAAAAGAGGTTGCATTAGCTGTTTCATGCTGAGTCCTTCCAGCAGGAAAGTCCTTAACAGACTTTCTGCATCATTTAAGGCCAGGAGGTCAAAGATGCTCTGCAGAAAAGGAACGGTGGTTCTTAGTGTCCTCTGTTGCAGGCTGGGACAAACCCCAGACCTGTGGCTCCACAGGTGGACTTCAGACCTTGTGGCAAAAACCTCGGCCTCTACTGTTGGGTCTGCCACTGACCAGTGGTGTGTGTCATGCACCTCCTACTTCCCAGGTGGTTCTGCAGGACTGGGGACATATCATGGGGATGCACTGCTGCTGGGCACACACACCACACAGACCCTTCATGCAGGTGAAAAGGGGCTTCAGCCCCATGAGTGTCTGTTTGGTCACAGTTGTCACTTTTCCTCAGCCTGGTGGCAGTCCACAGCACATCAGGAGAGGGGCAGTCCAGGAGCAAAGGCAGAATTATTTGCTTCTGCAAAGGCCAGAGCAGAGCTCCCTGCTTTGGGACCAGCCTCTGCCCTGCTCCAGCCTAAACCTCATAGCAAGGGACACTGAAAGAGATCAGACTCTTCATTATTAGATAAAGACGGGAAAAAGAATGGGGAGGTTAAATAGCGAATCTTGAATAAGCTTCATCATTTTTAGCTGTTGCATAAAAGCTATTAGAATTATTACAGGATGTGCTGGATGCTTTCACAGCAGAAACAGCAAATATAGGTAGAACAGCCCTTGTCATAAATAACACTCACGCCATCTCAACAGCCCTCTTTGCCATCGTGATGCTGCTCGCAGCCAGCCTGGCTGAGTGATGCCAAACCGATGGTGAGCAGTAAGTACATTTGATGGAAATGGCTACTACTCTTTTTAAATGAAAAAAGGCTTGCACTGGCTTATGATTAGCAGGTCCCTGAACATTTCTCAAGGAGAGAAACAACCTGATGTGGGACAGACTTGGTTTCTCTGGGCCCTCTCCATGGGGTTCTTGCTGCAAGTGCCACAAGGAATCGATGACCAAGGGTTAAATATCACTGCACAAAACCCCCACTTAGGCATGCATTTGTCAGGTCTATTAATAAAGTGCTTCATGCTGTATTTTGGATGCTTTATTTAATGCTTACTCTGCATTTTGTCACTCAGACATTGCAGTCACATCTAGATCCTGAAGTTATCAGAGGTTCATGTTGAAAGATCACAGCCCAACTACAGATCTGTTGCGGTTTGATATCAAGATGTCTTTATGGCCGAGTACATGGACATTTTAAGCCTTCTGTATTGACACAGCATGTGGTGAGGTGCTTTTGTTTCTCTGTTAACCAAGCCAGGTGCCTTTTCCAGCGACAGACCATTGCACCCATAGGTATAAAGTCCTTCGGTTACCCCTAGTCTGTGAAATGCTCTGATGCATCCAGTTAGGAGATGAACTAAGCTTTTATCTGGGGCTCTCCAAATTCTAATCCTGCCATCCTGCTCTGCCACATCTCTCCCAGCAGAGATGAGGATTGGAAAGGAGGAATTTACCTCACACACCAGCAGCGGTGGGCAGAGTGGAGAGGTCATGCTGAACCTGGAGTACTTCCAGGGCCACCGAACCTCACTGAGTCACTTGGTAAGTCAATACAGCAGGAAGTCGTCGAAAATAGAAGACAGTGGAAATAAAATAAATAGGGAGGCATCCATTCACACCCTTGGCAGAGGCATTTCGGTTCCCAGTTCCCTGCGTGCCCGCAGGGAGGACAGCCACTGCTTATTAGACAGGTTATGTAATTGAAGTGGTCTATATTTATCAGGAGTGTGTGGCGTACACACCTCAAGGGTCAGATGCCCGGCAGTTTGGAGAACATTACCTCCCCTAATGAATCAGCAGGGAGAAGGACCTAAAAATACGACTCGGCTGCAGAAGGGCATTATTGAGTTGCTCAGGGATCCAAGGTCAGGAAGCCCCAATGTGCCTTTCCAGCTCTGGCTGGGGTTGTCATCCTATGCTCAGTTGCTCATTGGCTCTGAAAAGGTAGGATCCATGCTGCACTAAGCCTCCTTCCAAACTTCTGTTGTGGTGTTGGATGTTGAACCAGTGCCTAAAGGAGGAGAAAGACTCCTGATCCATGCCACAACCACTGTATTGTAAAATCAACTGCCTGTTTGGGCCATTTTCTTTCTGGGCCTGGCAATTCTGGATCTGTGCAGGTCCAGCTCCTGCAGGAAGGGTACTGGGCTCACCAGTCTGCTCTGGGTTTCAGCCTTGTGACTTAGTACATCATCCATAGAGAAGGCAAGTGATAACCATCTAAACCTGTGTAGGTTGTATCTGTGCACCAGGTGCTTTTCACCCTCCTTTCTGGATGAGACGGTCTGGAAAGGATAGGGCTGGGCAGAATCACCCCATTGCTCCATGCAGGCTGGAGGAATCCACCTCCAGTGTGTGGGATGGCATCCAGGTGGTGCTCAAGGACCTCATCCTCTTTCAGCCTAGCTGTGCCCACTGCATCTCAGTACCATGCTGGTCTGCACTGGGAGAGCCCACGGGTGGGTTTTGTGCTATGTGGAAGGTGAAACCTGAACACGAGTGGGATGTATCCTCCTTTATAGGGTGTAGTACCACTAAAAGCCACTTAGCCTGAGGTTGTCTCAATCCTTTGTGGATGTCTGTCCGTCAGCGTGCTCAGCTGCCCAAACATCTGCAGCCATCTGGGGCCTGCTCACACCAGTCAGAAGCCAGCTTGCAGGAGCCACCTGAGGACAAATTTGTTATGGGGGTGTTGCTGAAGAGGTCACGATGATGGCTATGTCTGGTTCACCTCGGAGCGGAAAGCCAGCATGTATCCAGCTCTCCCTTTTGCTCAGAGAGGAAACAGAAGGAGTCTTTGTCATTCTCGATGATCGATGTGCATGAGCAGCAGAGCCGCCCCCACAGCCCCCCAGCTGCCAGTGCAGTGGGGAGGCTCCAGTGCACCAACAGTGGCCCACAGTCACCCTACCTCAGCCTGGAGAAGACATTGAGGTGAGCAACCAGCTGGAGGGGTGTCTCTGCTGTTTTGCATGAATAAGGACAGTTAATGAGAGCTTTTTTTTTTCTTTTTTTAGGAAACTGGAACAGGTGGAAGGATGTAACAGGTGGTCTCTTGTTTTCTTGGATTCTACTATAATAAGGGAATTTGTTTGCCTGCGGTGCCCAAGGGCATAACTCATTACTGTGGTTTACCTTGAGCAGTATAGACAAAGACTGGTCCTTACCCCTTAGGCCCTACGTTGTGTTTACAAAGTGCCCATTCATGACATTTACCTTTTTAAGATCTTAAATACTATGACCTGGAACAAATTTTGCCTTCCCATAGACCTGATGCAAGACCTGCCCTCCAGAGACAGAGAGCAGAGCCTGGCCACACAGCCTGTCCCGTGAGTCTGGTGATTGCCCCAATGGCTGTGCCTCCCTGTCGCATCCCCAGTAACATCTCTGGTCCTTGGCTTCATGTAGTTTAGCAGCTTGCCCCATGTAATGGCTAGGCTACCATGGTAAAGGTGGCCTGGATAGCCACATGTGGCTCTAAGACCTGCCCTCCACTTCAATAAAACTGCAGAGGGGTAAATTGCACAGAAGCATTGAGTTAGTGACCCATCACACCCCAGGTCCATGTTCTGCTCAGTAGGGTTCACAGGGTGCTGGTACCAATAATCCCAGGCACTCACTCTGACACACCTGGAACATCCACGCTTTGTTATGGTTTGGGAAAGCTTCATCAGAAAATGCTTTCTCATTGCTATTTTTGTGTGTTTCCAAAGAACAGCTCTCTCGAGTGAATGTCAGGGTGGAGATTACCTACAGGAGCAGTAGAGCTTCCTGACTGCTAGAGCTAGTGCTAATTTATCCTTGAAAGGAGGCTCCTGCTGAGCTATGGGCTGCGGAGCAGCAGTGTTTCGGTAGTGCAGGTAGAGGGCAGAGAGAAGAGGGGGATACAGCAGTTTAGGGGCTGCTCCAGGACAGAAGAATGCAGACAGGTGCACCAACATGTTAGTGCCCCACATGGAGCTCTGCAGGTGTTGGGCATGAACTGTGATACTTCTACCCACATGAATCAATTCTGGTGACAGCCAGGAGGTGCTGTCAGCCCTGACGGGGAGGGCAGACCCCTGAACAAGGACTGGGACTTCAACAACAATGGTCACGTCTGTGCTGTGGACCCAGGGCACCAGGTAAGGCATTTGTCTGTGTTGCAGTCATGCAGTCTCAGTCCCACCTTCAGAGTAAACCTTGGTGGTTTTAACATAAACCACAGAAGGATATTCCTCCCATCACACTCTTACGTCTGCTTGCCTGCAGGGTCTCTGTAGTCACTGCAAAGTCCACCCATGCCACTGGTGACACTAGATCAGTCCTTCTGGGCTCCCACTGGCCAAGCACTTGGGTGCCAGCTCCCCTTCTGCTCCTGGTGATGTCATCAGCTGAGGTTCAGAGACCCAACACAGTACTACCACATGGATGTACTGGTCAGCTCTGGCCTCTCTTGGATGAGGCTCTGTTCCACAGCAGCTGAGGAAAAGGGTGGATTCAAATATAGCTGAAGGGCTGGCCTGTCCACTGCATGTTTCCTGAGCAAGGTAATTTATTTGGAAGAGCTGGTCCTGGCAGAGATCTTTGCACATATTTTTCTGCTCCCCTCAGTCCTCCCTGCAGATAACTCAGCAGCCACAGTGGCTTCTCTTTCCCTGACCCCACATCCCCTGGATGGGCTCACGAGGCATATCCCCCTCCTGCAATGGCTGCCAGAATTGCTTTTTATTTTTAAATCTTGGGACACAAAAGCCCTATCTTTATCATCCACCTCCAGTCCCAGCAGCATTGCATATATTCATTAAACAACTACTGATCATCAAAGGAACCTGACAGTTGCAAAAGGCAGGGGGACATGCAGGCCCGCGGCTTGCCCACAGCTGGTCTCAGCTCCCTGCTGCTCCAAAATGTGGTGGGGCTTCTTCCTGTGGGATGGAGAAAAGATCTGTTGGGAGCCCAGAGGAGTAGTGAGCTTGTGCTCACCCTCCCACACTGCAAGGTGGGGGCCAGAGGTTGCAAGGATTGAGATCACCCCAGCACCGACAGATTTTCTACTGACAAACAATAATAATAATTCTTTAAAGGGAATTAATGGGATGGAAAAAATGGCAAACTGGATTGTGGGCTGTGCAATGCTATTTTCCTCTTTGGAGATATTATTTAAATAATCCTTTTATGTATTTATTTGAATCTCTGTAGCACACACCCTGAGGGAAGATGTCTTCAGAGCAAGAGAGCCTTTGGTCAGCTAGGTGTGAGAAGATGTTCATGGGCAATCAATTTGGGTAGCAGCCTCACCCCCACACCAGGGCTGCTTCTAAAGATTTGGGGAGAGGGGTGGATCATGCAAGGATATTGGTGCAACCCCCTCTCCAGAGCAGAAACCACTCCAATTTAATTGTAAATGCCCAGGCATTCAGAAGTGTTTGGACTTGATGTGTTGAGCTTGTGTTTTGGTCAGGACTAGCTCCTAGCTGGTTTCTCCAGCCACCAAACCTGCTACAGAGTCTCCCAATGGAAAGGCCATGTTGTAATTTGGAAGAGAGCGAACAAAGCCTGGTACATGCATAGAGAGAATCACGATAGGAAATGTTATGGTGCTCCTAATGATGGGAATGACCAGCGCTACAGGCTTGGGGAAGAGTGGCTGGAGAGCTGCCAGGCAGAGAATGACCCGGGGGTGTTGATTGACAGCCACTCAAACATTAGCCAGCAGTGTGCCCAGGTGGCCAAGAAGGCCAATGACATCCTGGTCTGTATCAGACATAGTATGGTCAGTAGAAGCAGGGAGGTGACCATTCCTCTGTACTTGGCTTTCATGAGGTTGCACCTCGAATACTGTGTCCAGTTTTGGGCCCCTCTATACAAGAAGGATGTTGAGGTGCTGGAAAGGCTACAGACGCGGGCTACAAAGCTAGAAAAGGGTTTAGAGCATGTCTCTTATAAGGAGAGGCTGAAGGATCTGGGGCTGTTTAGCCTTGAGAAAAGAAGGCTGAGGGGAGACCTTACTGCCCTCTACAACTACCTGAAGGGAAGTTGTAGTGAGGTGGGAGTTGGTCTGTTCTCCCTGGTAACAAGCAATAGAACAAGAGGAAATGGCCTGAAGTTGAACCGGGCTGGATATGAGGAAGCATTTCTTTACAGAAAGGGTTATCAGGCATTGGAATGACCTGTCCAGGGAAGTGGTAGAGTCACCATCCCTGGAAGTGTTTAAGAGATGGTTAGATGTGCTTAGGGATATGGTTTAGTGGTTTTTGATACGGCTGGGAATAAGGTTGGACTTGATCTTGAAGGTGTCTTCCAGCTGAAACTATTCTATGATTCTATGATTCTATGAATGTGCCTGTATGCAGGAATCACGCCCATGCTATGGTGGTGAGAGAAAACATGGCTGTTGGTAGTCATTATGGAACCAAGAGCCTGTTTTCTGGAACATAATAGAGCTGGGCCGGCAGCAGAATTACAGATTGGCAAGAATTCTCAGGAGTCCCTGCTGGGGTACATTTCACCCTGAGACAGGCACCAGCTGATACATAAATTAACTTTCCCCCTCCCAGCCTTTCAGAAAGGCTTATGCTGGGCTCTGTAATTGCACAAAGTTTTAGTACAGCTCCCATCTCGACTAAATTTCTTCAGGCACTACTAATAAATTGAATTTACTGGGATAACAAGTGTCTTTCTCATCTCGCCCACAGCTGTTGCGACTGCTGCTTGGGCTTCAGTGCTGTCTTTTTAGTCCTTGGGCTCTGCACGTGACAGCATTGTGCAGGGACCTGTTGTAGGACCCCTGAGCTCCCTTGGGACTGCTTGGGGCTGTGGGAAGCTGGCTGGGGGGACTCTCTCAGTGTGAGAACTGCGGGGCAGCCCAATGATCAGCACAGCTTGGCTTTCATTTCTGCAAATAACTCAGGTGACTGCAGACTGGTCTGTAGGTCCCTTGTCATCCTCCTGTCCGTGCCTGGTTAAGACAGGTAATAATAGATGTTGGATGGTGCAGGAAGATGCAGAATTTAAATGAATTCCCCTTCTCAGTAATAAAAATGTTTCTCCCCTAAGAGTCCCTTGATTAATTGATCTGGCAATTGACAAATCAAGGATGGGAACGCATAAAATTCAATAGAAACAGATGAAAATAGCATTATGTACCATCTGATGCAGTCAGCGATGTCATGCAATGAAATGACTGCAGGAAAACAGGGCCTTGAGCTGGAGGAGCCTTCATTAAGATGTGGCAAGGGTATTATTAAGTAAAAGAACATTGATTTTGTTTGAAAGATTTGGCCATCCATATTAAATATAATCTCAGTAATGTAATCTTGGTGGTTGTTTTAAATGTCAGCCTCACTTGGCTACATCTGCTTGCTGGGGTTGCTGCTCTGAAATGAAAATGAAAACTTCATTCTCCATTGCCCATGGTACTCCATTAGCAGCTCGATAGGCTGTACCCATACAGGGAAACATTAGCATATGAGTTTCCTATATATAAGGAATAAGAGTATGCCAGAAAGGCCTGTGTACATAAAACATATGTGTCGGTAACAAACCAAGTAATTTACGAAGACAGAAGCAGCCAACACATGGGATATTTCAAAGCCAGAAAGCACTTTAAACTCCGGGCTTTCATGTGAGACTTGAATGTCAGATCAAATTCTCTGCTGCTGTTAACACATGTAGCTCTGATGGCTTCAGCTCAATATCCTCAGAAGTTGAAGCCCCTGCCCCAACTCTAATCTGTCAAATTCTGCCGAAGAAATTTTTCTTTCCTGGGTCCCACATGTCCAGATCCAGTGACAGGAATGTCTGCAGAGGGCTGCCATGGGT
Organism: Actenoides lindsayi; assembly: GCA_025331215.1. Taxonomy (NCBI): domain Eukaryota; kingdom Metazoa; phylum Chordata; class Aves; order Coraciiformes; family Alcedinidae; genus Actenoides; species Actenoides lindsayi. The sequence continues at coordinate 82,074 of WTSP01011380.1, forward strand.
GTGTCCTGGTTGGCTGGAGAGAGGTGACACTCAGTGATGCCCCCATAGCTCATCAACGAAGTGGATGCTTCAAGACTGGGGAAAAGCACAACTGAACTCGTAACCTTACAGGACGATCGATGTGAGGGTCCTCACCCAGGTAGCTGTTCCCACAGCAAAAAGGTGCATGACACCACTGGTCCCAAGTGGGAGCATGGGCACTGTCCCAAAGAAGCATGAACCTCGTGTCCCCCAGGCCTCAGAGAGGTTGGGGATAGCATCCCCTGGAGCACAATGTGGGCCGGAGGAGCGGAGGAGGATCTCTGCTGGAAACATAAAGCTAAAACTGAGCACCACATAATATGGGTGCTTTTTGCTGCCTGATAGGGATAACTGCAGTCGGAAATCCAGCACAGCAAATGCAAGAGCTGCTCTTGTCTTCTGAAGAAGATAAAAATGTTGACCAAATCCTTGCCTATGTCCATCTGAGTCCGAAGCACCTAATCTGCTCCTGCAGGAGATCTTCAGCCCTGCACTCTCCCCCCAGGACCCTGGAATGAGAGCAGCAGCCTGTGGACAGCAATGCAAACAAGGGGTGCCACCAGACAGGAGGGACAGTGGGCTCAAATGTAGGTGGGAAAACATCAGCAAGATCAAGGGAAGACTGGAGAGTTTCGATGCAGCTATTCCTGCATCCCCCAGGTCCAGTGAGCGCAGGGAAGGCAGCGGTGCGGAGAACGGGTGACTGAGCACATTGGTTGCATAGCTCTGCTAAAGGAGCACAACAAAAGGCATCAAAACAATTTATTTGCAAATCAGAAGTGTCCAGACACAGCTGAAGGCACCGAGCCACTTGACTGTAATGGAGTCAATTTTCTCCTTCAAAGTGCAGCATAGAAACCTTTTTATAGCCAAGCACCAGCAGAGATTTTTTTTTTTCCCCTCACCAGCTGCTTAAAGTAATTTCTGTGTCTCCCTCTCCAAGCCTTCGCCTGCTGTCCTGCAGCTACCATTTCCTTGCCCACTTGAGCACTTGGCTGCTGAATGGTAAAGAATAGGAAGCCACCAGTCTGCTCTGACATTTCTTTGAGCCAGGGAGGGGTTGTGTATAGGTAAGGGGCTGGCCAGGAGATGGGCTTATGTGTAAGTAAGCAAGGCTTGCCCCTTGTTCCTGCAACATGAGGTCTGCTTCATGCATCACTTATGGTGGTGGAGCCACAGCAAGAAGGAGCTGGCTCTTTGCATGGGAAGCGAAAAAAGCAGAAGAGTGCATTGCCCTAACAGGCTGAGGATACCAAAAGTCTCATACAGGTCCAAGGGATGAGTGAGCACATTCTTTGGAGAGTTAGTCAATGCACAGAAAACATCTCCGTTGCTAAACTCCTCAGCAACATGTTGCTGGAGGTGTGTAGGATTTGTGAGCAAGAACTCTTGCGTTTCTGCCCTAATTTTATTCTTGTCCTTATAGTCCCTTTTCAGGTAATAGGCTCCACATACCTTTGCTCTGACCAGCTTCTACCTGGCCTGATGCGTGTCCTGGGTTTGGTTGGGGTTAATTATCACAAGCAGCTGCTGGCCCAATCAGCTGGGAGGGGCCACAGCTGGGATAAGCAATCCAACCAGCCAATGGGATATTCCATACCATACTGAGTCATGCCCCTATATAAGGGGCCTGCTGTAGCAGTACATATTTTTAACTTGCTTCAGTGCAGCTGGAGCAGGGGAAGTTGGTGTATTAGGCACAGGTAGCTATTTCCTGGCTTCTATTACTTTCTTTGTACCTCATTTCATTAATACTGTTCTTTTCTTGTCTCTTTGTGTTGTTTTATTAAATTGCCCTTATCTTAATCCCCTGGGGTCTCACCTTTTTTCTTCCTCTTTATTCTCCTTCCCATCCCACCTGAGGGGGTGTGGAGGTGGTGGGGAGTGGGGGCAAAGCAGTGAGGGCTGCATGGTGTTTAGCTGCCAGCAGAGGTTAAACCATGACATGAGACCTAATGATCCTTCCTTAGGTCTATTGGCTCTTTTCCCATCTTTGTTGCAACTGTGCAACAAACAAAAACCAAAAGAGATAAAATCACCAGGCGGGTCATCTTGCAGGTCTTTGCTGGATAAAGCCTGCGTTGCCTTATTGTAACCATGATCTAAGTGCTAGGCTTGAAACAAGAAGGTCTTTTCCCCACATCTTTCCTTGCAGTAACAGCGGAGCAGGAGCAACATTGCCTTTCCCTACAGAAAAAGGCAGGAGTTATCACAACCACAGCTCCGTGGAGTAAGAGCCCCTGCATCAAGCATAGGACTTGACATTCAGGGCGTGGAAGAGGCACAAACACTTGCCTCCCCTCACAAGCAGTCCCAGGGGATGTCTGATGGAAACACAAACACAACCTCCCTCAGGGAAAAAAAGGAAGAAGAAGAAAATGGAAAGAAAATAGATTTGTGCTGGTTGGGTGAGTCTGGTAGCTTTGAAAAGCCACAGAGCACAAAGGGGAAAATATACGTGGAAAGCAAAATACAGAAGCTTTTGTGTGATGCCAGCAATTTTCCTTTCCTTCACTGAGAAAGGAGCTGCATGAATGTGCGGTGTTACGATTTGCTCTTTCAAACGGCTGAGTCAAATACCAGCTAAATTACAAAGAGCCGTACAGAGACATGAAGGACATGTAATGACAATATTTTGCCATCCTCCCTCAGACGAGATGGATGTGGAAAGCAGGGAAAAAGAAATAAAAAACCCAAACAAAAAAAAAAACCAACAAAAAAATGGCATTAGGATTCAGATAGGATTTTGATAGCAGTTGTTAAATGAATTGTAAAGGTTATTTTTAAACCCAAACACTGGGTGCTGCTCCAAGCATGAACAGACTGGCAAATGATCTGAATTTTTCCATTTCTTTAATATTGTTCCTATGGATGTGTTTACCACATAGGCAGGCGTTACAACCTTAAATTAAAAAAAAAAAAAGGCAAAAGAAGAACAAGCGTTTTGCTTGGTGCAGAAGCAAAATACATACCAACAGAGCAACAGCGGGAGTTGATATTTCATTGCCAGTACACCTTGCGCTGGGATAAGAGCAGTAATGAGCAGGACCAGGATTTAGAGTATCTCATGCACTGGCCCAGGTCTCAGCACTTCAGCTCTTCAAGCCTGAGTACAGTCCAGGAGCAGGTAATGAGTATTCAGAGAAGAAATGTGCCTGGTGACCTAAAAGCCTTTGTAATGATTCCTGTTGACTTTGACAAGTTGGCCCCAGGTGCAGGTAGGAAGCCTGGGGGCATCCAGAATGGACAGGAGGGAGGCTGGCAAGATTTGTGGAGAAATCCAGGCAGACTTCACACATAGATCATAGGAAGCTCATGCATGTCCAGTTTCTAGTTATTGGTCTTGCAGAGTTTAGGTGGGATTCGTCAGTGCCTAGACCTTGTCCCATCTCACTGAAGAGCTGCGGCTTTCATCTGAGAAGAGGGAAGAAAAGAGCTTGGTTTTGCTCAAATCCAGAAATGCCTTGAGGTCAAACCACGACCACTAGTGGGTTCACAGATATTGCAGAGAGAGGAACCATCAGACTGTCCTAGCCCAACCACTGCAGCCACAGGTCTCACCTTCTCACTCACATCCCAGCATACAGGTATCCTTCCCATAGTGTTGACCAATGACTGCCTCTTCTTCTGTCCCTTTGGTCTACAATCTTATTTTTAATCAGCTTCTCAGAGTGCCATGTTTCAGACCCTCCTCTCCAGTTGTGTCTTTACCTAGGACGTGTCACTTTCTCCCATTTTTTTTTTATCTGGCAGGGCCAGTCCAATATCTGCTGTGAATAACTTGCCTGATAACTTGAGATCATCTGTCATTTCATCTGCATCATGGTCACAAACCTGCTGTGATCCCTCCAGCATGTTTAGGGCTAGAACTAGCTATCGAACCTGCCTGGCAACAGTTTCTACTCTAAAACCTTTCCATAATTTTCAGTGCTTGAGGCACTGGCAGCTGATGCTGGATTTTTGCAAATGAGCAGTAGTTCATGTGGCAAAAGGTGAGCATGAAGGAGATAGTAAAGGTGTTTGTTGGACACAGTGGTTTTTTTCCCATAGGGGAGTAGAGATTGTGTTCACTAGCATCCCTGTCCAAGTGTTGCAATATAGCTGTTGATTCTGGGTTTTGCTGACCAACTGGGCTCGATACTGAGGCCTGGTTGATAGCATGCCTTCTTTCCAGTCAGTCTCTTTTCTTCTATTCCCATGTCTTATGAGCTCAGCACTGCAGGATCTAAGCAGTGATATCAAGCAAAGATTACTTACACAAGATCCAGCTTGCTCATCCTTCCTGGGTTAATGTGTCATTATGTGGCATTCCAGTTGGCTCAGTTATTGGTCTTTAATATTGTCACCTTATTACTTTTGGTGCTTCTCATCACGAGCATCACATATAGCAGCAGTCACACTACTGCTCTGAGAGCTTGTGAAGCAGTATGCGTTGCCAGTGATACATAAGCAGCTCACTCTCTTCTCAGCCCAAGTATTTACTGTCCCTTGCAAGCTTCCCCTGGTTGCTGCAAATCCCTGAGAGTGGCATGGGGAGGAGGTTGCTGCCACCTTACACAGAATGGGTTGCCCACCTGTATGCTGTCCATGGCTGTGGTGATAGGTATCAGGTGTGGGAACATTTCAGTTCAAGAGAAACAGAGAACTACTGGAGAGAGTCCAATGGAAGTCTATGAGGATGATGAAGGGACTGGAACATCTCTCTTATGAGGAAAGGCTGAGAGCCCTGGGGCTGTTTAGCCTGGAGAAGAGAAGGCTGAAAGGGGATCTTATCAATGTTTACAAATATCCAAAGGGTGGGTCTCAAGAGGATAGGGTCAGTCTCTTTTCAGTGGTGCCCAGTGACAGGACAAGGGACAACAAGAACAAATTAGAACATAGTAAGTTCCACCTCAACATCAGGTAGAGCTTCTTTACTGTGAGGGTGACAGAGCCCTGGAACAGGCTGCCCAGAGAGGTTATGGAGTCTCTTTCTCTGGAGACTTTCAAAACCCACCTGGACACAGTCCTGTGCAACTGGCTCTGGCAGGGGGGTTGGACTAGGTAATCTCCAGAGGTCACTGCCGACCCCTACCATTCTGTCATTCATTTGAGGAACACCAGGGGAAAATGCTGAACCACAAAGTGTTAAGAGGAAATAGTAAAGGCCTCCCAGCAGCCTTTCATGCTTTGCCTAAGCAAGAAGCTGTGATAGCAGCAACCCCCCGTCCACAGCACTGTGATGGTCTTGCTTCATCCCACATTTTTCTGTCCTGGCATGTGCGCACTGACGACTTGCTACACTCGTTTGATCTGTGCGCTGAATGATGATGAAGTGACATCGTCATGGCAACACGTGTGGATTTCCTGGTTGCATAGCAACCCCATGCAGGCTGATGTAAGATGTGTGCTTGTTCCCTCCACTGGCTGCGCTGGTTTGATGTGTCTGTGAGATTTGGGGTTGGTTTAGTTGGGGTTTTTTCATCTGTTGGACGTGCTGTGACATCAGAATGATGAGAATGTTGTTTTGTGTGTGCACAGAGGGAAAGAAGCAGAGATTATCTCCTCTGAGAGCCCTGGTCCCAGATGCTGTCTTGCACGAATACATGGGACAGCTGTAAACAGGTCTGATTTATTCACAGCAGCACAGCTCAGCGCTATAGGGAAAGCTTCAGGACTGACTTTTGTGCAGACCAGGTATCTGCAGAGCTGACTGACCCATTAGCTGTTTCATAGGTCATCTGCAGTACAAGAAGACTAAATCCTTGTTCACAATCTCTATACACAATGTGAAATGCTAAAAGTCTGCAACATCCTCCTTGCTTAAGAGTGAGTTTCTTTATATTGAAGCAGGAGAAGGTCTTTGCAGTGATGGCTGTGGCTTCAGTCTCTGCTCATGGCCAGATGGTCAGGATCTACAGATCTCAGAGCACATGTCTGCTAAATATGTCTCAGCTCACTGGCAACAAAGACCCGGGTAAGATGCTAGAGGTAGCTCATAAGAACCTCATGTTGCATCAGTCTTCTCCTTGGTATCTTGCTTTGGAAAATCTGGGCCTTGGGCTCAAGAAGAAAATTAGCATTTTAATAGCTAGTGGTCTTAATGAAAGACATTAATAAAATTAGAACAAAATGCTTGACCTTTTGGACAGCCTTGTTCAGCACACTCCACTGCAGGATGTGTGTAGACAGCTCCTGGAAGCCATAGAGCATGAAGCAGCCATGTCAGCACATGTGCTTGGAGGAGGGTGGCCTAGGGTCCTACTCCAGTCAGTACATGGACAAATTAGGCAGAACAGGGCTTACACAGGAAAAGCAAAGCTTTTCAGACTCCTTCATCATTATCTTGTCCCAGTAAAGGTGAGAAAGACAATCCCAGACTGACATGGGGAGCTTTGTCTCTGGCCTCTCTTCTAAGGTCATGATGGGCCTTCAGTCACCTGGACCCCTATGGTGTACATCAGATGGAATATCATCTGGGAATAAAGAATAGCAATGCAAACCAGGGGATGCTGAATTAGAGCTGGGGAATTAAAATTACTCAGCAAGTCCTTCCAAATCTACTTGGGCTATCCACTTCCCCCTGCTTGGCCCTTTGCTTGGCCCATGTAGATCAATGGAAGATGGTGAAACACTTCTGATGACAGTATGTATGGCACAAGGAGAGAAGGAACAAGCTGCAAGACAGCCCAGAAGAGGGAAGGGACAGCAAACCCAGAATCTGCATTACCATGGTAGCACAGAGGGATAGAGCATTCCTGAGGAGGCCAGGACCACCTCAGTCAGTAGCCCTTGCTCAGGAAAGTATGGAGCTGGACATAAGGGCCTCCTGCATATAGACTTGTGCCTGTATCTTTTTGTGCTATATAGGATGGGAAGACTGGGCAATTGGCAAATTATTCATCTGTCCATGTCATGATTCATGAGCAGATGCTGCCCTAAGTGGTCTGGGAGAGGTGGAGGGACTGTACATTTGTGTAGTGTATAAAGGGGAAGAGTCCCCTGAATCATCCAGGAAATCCATGCATGTCCCAATAACTCCAGATTCTAAGAAGTGCTGATCATAAACAAACAAACAAAATAATAAATACATTTTAAAATTGCTGTCAGGTTTCATCCATATGGTACCACTAACTCTTCAGCGATGTGTTTTAAAAGAGACAGAAAAGATTTGTATCTCAGGTTTCCCGTCACCAAGTCCAGGAGATGCAGATGAAGAAATCTGTAAGGAGATTGATATGAAGACTTTTATCATCTCAAAGACAGGCTAAATGGCTGTATACATCACTCCTCAAATGCATGGGGTGTTATTTAGAGACAGCAGTCTCCAAACAGTTCTTTCACATGATTGATGGCAGCAAAAAGGTATCTGTCACTGGCTGCAGGCTTTTCACACAAAACCATGTTTTATATTGTGTTTGCTCAAAGAAAAAAAAATAATAAAGTACTTCAACAAAGTATTTGCAGATAAATTTTGTACAGAATCTGGAAAACCAGCACGTCAAACTGGTGGTGCTTTTCCCCAAGCCATTCAGCTGTGAGTTCCCAAGGTCTGATGCCAGAGGAGCAGCAAGCCCCAGTGGTCAAAGAGTTAAATCTTGCCCTGAAACAGACCCTTCTGGCATATCCTTTTTTGGTATTTTTCAGGGATTATCATCATGCAGAAATTTCCTCCTGTAAAGCCTGTGCTCATGGTTTATGGAGCAAAAATCAAAAGAGCCTTTCTAGATGCCCACTTGACAGGTGCTGTGAACATGCCAAATCTAAGAAAATTATTGTTGTCTCCTAAGACGTGCCAGGAGAGGCTGTGACAGGCTTTTTAAAAGTATCACCTGAATAGCACAGCTCTTCCTCCTTCCATCCCATGCCTATCATTTCTTCTTTCAAGAGCTCATGACTGGAGAGTTTTTCCCCCCCCCCCCCCTTAAAAAGTGTTCTCTATCCTTTTGCACATTAACAAATTGCATTTATTATTTTCTTCCCCTTCTGTCCTGTCCCATTTGGCCAAGTCATTTATTTGAGGGAACACATCTGCAGCGGTACCACTGCTCTGCTCACGTGTCTGCCCCAGGCCCAAGGCAGTATGGCTCATGTAGGGGTAGTTGGATTGCTCAACATTTTCTCCCTGATACAATATTTTTGGCTAAAACCTGACTTCTTAGCAAACACCATTTTTTGCCAAAGAGGTGGCATTTCTGTGAAAAAAACCAGCTTTTCCACCAAAACCCTCAAATGACTGGAAACAACATGGTAGAGAACAGATTTGTTACCCCTTGGAAAGTTGTACCAATGCATATGAACCCTTTGGAAGTGTAACAACCACTCTGGCCAAACCTGTGTGCACCTGGCAGCAGCAGATCTCTCCCTCCTCCTGCTGAGCAGCAGGAACAAGGAGGGATGCAGCTCTGGCCACTAGCGCTTGGGTGGGTCCCTGGCACGAGGCCACCAGGAAGGGTTTGGCTCCTGGCTGGGGTCCCCCTTGGCTTCTCCTCTGTTTCCCATTATGGCCCCTCTGATAACCCACTGTTTGGAGAACATTTGCAGTAAGAGCTGGCATGAAGGTTGATCTTACCAATCCCAGAGTCATCGCAAGGAAGAGCTTAGTTTTAAAGGTGCTAAGGTAGCACAGGTGTTGCACCAGCAAGAACTGGAAAGCTGAGGCCAGGTTTACAAACTGGCTTGACCCCAGCCACCAGTATCAAACTAACTCTTCGTGCAGGCTACAAGGACAAAAATTCTATATGAAGCATGGGGAATTTAAGTATTTTTATTTCAATATTTTGCAAGCACAAATGACACCTTAGGTGGGCAAATACCACCTCATTCTCATGCTTAAGGGGCACAAATCCTGCCTTGGGGGCTTTGTCACAGGGAGCAGGGGAGCTGGGTTCTTACCACTCGCATCTTTCCCACCTCTTACAAAACCACTGAGCACTTGAGAGGAGGTAGGAAATCTTGACTTGTTTACAACTGCTCTTCTGCTGGCTGTTGTGTTTGGATGAATGGTTTATCCTTTTCTACCTAATTGCTTTGCTTCCCAGGTCATACATAGAAAATCTGGGAGCAGCACCAATCTGCCTCCCCACCGGGAGTGGAAATAACCGTGCTGGCAGATGACATTTGATGTTATTTTTTAGGGAAGGTAATTGTTGCTTTTATTTTTTTTTTTTGCTTATGAAAGACAGAGAAAAGTCTCTCTGTTTACAGATTGATCTGTTTGCTTTAGTTTCGCTCCATTTGATTATTTCCTGGAAATCAGACATAACTAGCTTTGTAGAGGAGGGATGTGTTCCGCACTCCCCACGTCATGCTCATCCAAGTAAAGAGGGAAACGCAGCCTTGGGGTAATGGAGGCAGCAACCTCAGCCACAGGAGATGAGGCTGTTCTTACCTCTCCACTGCCCAGACCATTAGCCCTCACTGTCTGCACTGGACACAGCATTGCCCATGGGAATGACGACAGCTCTTTCAGCTATGCTTCTTCCCACTTTCCTCTTCAAGAGGTAACACAGCCCAGAGACAGCACTGCAGATATTGTCCAACTCCTTTACATAGTGACTGAACTGAGGGGTAGGAGTGAGGATACCTGTGCTACTTTCCATAGCAAAACTGTTTGGGTTTGAGGAATACATTTGATTTCTTAATTTTATTTTATTTTTTTCTCATAAATACAACACCAGGATTATTCTCACATTTGGAAAGGAAGCATTGCTGTTGCTATTGCTACTCTTATTTATTATTTGTTGAATAAGAGGATAGGCGAGGTGATGACCCTGACATGATGGGTGTTGGGTGTCTGTGCAGCCCAAGGACAGGCTATGCCCTGATACTCACAGCCTGCAGGAGTGTCAGGGAGCAGAGCTGAGGGGAGATGCCAGAAATGAGTACAGGCAGGAGCTCTGGCCTCTTGGACAAGGCAAGTGATACAGAAATTTAAAGCATGGATGCAACCACCTTGGGTGAAAAAGACTGGCCGAATGGTTTCTTCTGCAGGTAACTTATTTCTGGATATTCCCAGCCTTGTCATCCTGTCCCAGGAGACTTTGGGATGCAAAACCTGTCTCTGCCTTGGGTCCCTAGTGGCAAGGTGGGCAAGAGTGCTGCCCTGTTTTGCTCAGTCCCAGGTCTGGTTGCAGAGCTGTCTCCAAGGTTATTGTATCAGTCCTAGAGGAGGAGGACAGGATGGGTTTTTCTTGCTGGGTTTTTCTTGCAAGGAGTGATTTCTTCTTTTCACCCAAGCCTGCGTCTTCTCCTTCCCCTGGAGCAGCCATGGATGTGTAGCTGTTTGCCTCTGCATTTGGATTTTTTCTGAGCAATTCCGCCGCGTTTCTCTAGAAGGCTGAAGTTTTCAGCACCAGAAGTGAAACACAATCAGGGGTAACCACAGGATGGGAGCCTTGATCAGAAATGCCCCCCAGCCATTTCCTCTGCTGTTCTCTCCATGGTGCACTGGTATGAGCTGGGGTTGGCACCAGCTGTGGGACAGCGCCTGTCTCAGGGCCTTTCTGGCCCCTCTGAGCTGGCTCCTGCGGTGGGGCGAATCAAGGACAAGCAGCCGTGAAGCCACTGAAGCAAAGCAGGACCATGGGAGCTGCAGCCTCCAGGAAAACACAGCTGGGGCTGGGGAAACAGGACACAGTTGAAGCAGCTAAAGGCACTTGACAGCCTTTTGACTCCAAGCAAAAATGTTCTGTAATGTTCATAGTGAAAGACAAAGAAATTTCATGGAAATAGGGCAGCATGAAAATCATAGAGCCTGCTGCTGAGCAATGAGTCTGTTGAGGGAAAAGATTGCCTGTGCCTCTGTCTTTCTGGACAGATATTACTGAACAAATTCCTAAAGACACCCTGAGATAGGTGTCGGCAAGATCTCCTAGTCCAGTATTTCCTTTCTGCTGGAAAGACCTTTCTAATATTCAGTCCAAACACTTCTCTACTTTTCTTTAGCCTGCACAACTCCAATTCAATCCATATTTCCTCTCAGGTCTTGTGAGACCAGTGGTTGTTCTCACTGCAGCTGCTGACAGTTACCCCCTGGGCACCTCCCTTTCCTCTCAAGGCAGGGGCTCACTCTGAGGTGGTTTTGTGCCAGCTCTCACGGACAGGTCATGCTGGAGGGGAGAAGTTGAAGGGAAAAGATGAAATAAAAGCCAAAAACCAAGGGTGAGGACAAGTGGTAGCAATTTGCCTCCCAAGTTGCTCATTCCAAGCATGCTTGAACACTGCCTTTGCATAACGTGTAGGGCTATATTTGTCCATGAGACAGAAAGAGACAGAGAGAGCAAATATTTTTCCATTGAGGTCATTCTTGCTCACTTTTTTCCTCTAAGAAAATCAATGTCCTCTCCACTCCTTTCCATTCCCTCACTCTCCATGCTGCAAACTCATAGGCCTGCCTCTGCCAAGAAGTGGCATGCTGGATTCCTCTTCCTAATGATGGTTGGGGTCTTTGGACCTCTAAATCTCATACCTCCTTCCTATTGCTTCTGGGTGTTCCTCCAGCAAGCATCATCTTCCCCTTCCCTGTTTCAAATCCCCATGTTCCTCACACCGGAGTGAAAGGATGTCACTGAAACAGAAACTGATCTAAACTTAAAAAAAGTAGAAACTTAAAATTATGTATTTTGATCAGATCTTGACTCCCGAACTCGGGACATCCCCTCATCTCTTGCTGAGGGAGATGTTCAGATCAAGGAATGCAAGTTTTTCTCTAACAAATCAATGTCCTTGAAACATCTAACATCCTTTTTAGTGTAGCCAGGGGTTCTTTTCCTGTGAGAGGCCAGAAAGATCACAAAGTTGTGATTAAACTTGACTTCTTTTTTGGCTTTAAATTAACCTGACAGGTGGAGGATTTCAATATTACCCAAGGAAAACTATATGGTAATATTGACATTTCTCATTCCCTAAGTACTAAAGCTTCATGAATGCAGAACTGCAGCTGTACAATTCAAACAGAGATACAACACCTTTTCCTGCCACTGTTAGCTCACGTTATGCCTGTTGGGAATGAAGTTCATCATAAGGGAAAATGTAAAACCTCCATGAGGAGAAAAAAAAAAAGAAAAGCTTTTAAGCTGTGCTTGAAACCACTCAAGTATTGCTTCGAACAGCCTGCAAATCCTGGTGTTTGCTTCTTCTGTTTAGAAAGGGGCAGCACAGAGGAGGTGGGACAACAGACTCCCCATGATCTTCTGTGCCAGAGAGAGAAGGCCAGCTTTCTTACAGACATGACCCATCAGGTGGTTTTTTTCCAGGTCTGCTGAGTGAAGGCAAACAAGCAGCCAAAATTCTGCCTCCTTATCCAAATGACCCACATGGGTTCATGTAGCTATGCAGTAGGAATCTCATTGTGGGTGTTCATGATGTTTCAGAAGTGCTGTTCCAGTCTGGCTGGAGGCCAGAAGAGCACAATATACATAGCATGGATTCTAATAATAGAATTATAGAATCATAAAATGGTTTGAATTGGAAGGGACCTTAAAGATCATCTAGTTCCACACCACCCTGCCATCAGCAGGTTGCTCAAAGCCCTGTCCAACCTGGACTTAAAGACTTCCAGAAAGGGGACATCTGCAACCTCTCTGGGGAACCCTCATAGTGAGGAATTTCTTCCTTATACCTAATCTAAATCTGCCCTTTCCTAGTCTAAAGCCATTACCCCTTGTCCTATCATTACATGCCCTTGTAAAAATTCTCTCCCCATTTTTCCGGTAGACTCCCTTTATGTACTGAAAGGCTGCTGTAATAATGAAAGCTTTGGCTTAATGGTAGGATAGGTCTGAGTCAGTACAATTTGATTCAAACCAAGCATTTCCCATTACTCCTTCTAGCTTCTCTAGAGCTCAGCAAAGCCTTGGAGATCCAGAGGCAGAGGACAAGCAACAGCAGGAAAGTGTCCGAGCTGGAACCTGTCCTTTGCTGTTTCCCCTGAACAGTGGCACGCACCTCTAACCTAGGACCAGCATGTTTTTGTAACTCATCAGATCATGACAGCTGATTTTCTTAAGAATGTTAAGGTTTGGATTTGGAAACAGATACCAAATAGAAAACTGGACCTGGCCCAGTGAGCCAGGACCTCAATCCTGCTTTAATTGCTGCATGATGTGCCCCTTCCAGCAGAGACACGCGAGAGCTGGACTTCAATGTTCTCCTGATTCAATGCTAAAAGGAGTGGGTAGCTAATGCCAGTCAGCTATCCCACTGGGAAACCTTGGTGAGTTTGTCACTGTGCTGCTATTGAGATGTCTTCCCTAAAACCAGGATCTCAGGTTTCATATGTTAGAAGTCTCTTGTGTTTATTACCTATTTCCTTTAACCTCTCTGCTATAGAGCTTCATTTTCAAGGAAGATCAATAAAGAAGTTAAGCTGACTGACTCTCAGGGCATTTGTAATACCAGCTCTTCGACTGCCTTGGAAGAGAGTTTTCATTATGCTGTTCAAAAACACTCCAGCATGTTAAAGGCAAAGGTTATTAGAGCCTCTTAATCGAGTGAAAGATACTTAAAATACTATTTACTATTTAGATTGCATTGGCAACCAAATGGTGAGAGGGGAAGGAGAAGGATTTTTTGCAGTGGCTGGGTGCTTAGTTCATCTCCTTTACTGAAAAAGAGGTACCATGTAGCTGCAGCATGTGTTAGCAGGGTTGAGAGCACACCTACTGAGAACCTTATCCGTTCTCTTTGTCTCTATACTTGCAGGCCAGGACGGAGTTTATTCTGAAAGGGCTCAAGTGATGTGGGAGAACCTGTGCAGGTGAGCTGCTCCCTTCTGACACAAAGCAAGACCACAGGATCTTTCCCCAGCACCCACCTGGACCTCAAAACCCTCAGCCTCTCACAGCCATGCTTTGCTCTATTATAATGATAATTTCACACTCTGGATGCCTGTGATCTAGAAAAATCTTTGATACCCCCAAAACCCCTTTAAAACTGGACATTTAACCACCAGTTCCTTACAGCAGCTGCTCACTCTACCCTCCACATCTCTCATCCTTTGAGAAGAGCTGAGCAAGGTATGGGAAGGTGAGCCCCCAAAGAACTGCAGGCATCCAAAATTTCTCAGTTCTGAATTACAAGATGAAAGTGTCTGAACTCCCCTTCTAAAGAAGCTCTGTTTGAAAACTTTATGATATCATCTATCTTACTTTTCTTTGATTCTTAGTTTTCTAAGGCAGTTAAAAAAGCAATTTAAGGAAGCACTTCAAATTCACAGAAGAAACATTTCTTTCTGAAAATGACGGCATTTTTTTTTGTGTCCCCCCCCTTAAAATGAAGTTGTCATCCCATCCTTTGGTGTTGGCAAGCTGCTTATTATAATGACCCTAACAAAATTTCTGCTGCAATCCCCTCCTTTCCTGTCATCTAGTCCCTCTGGTTTTCCTTTTTTTAAAGCAAAACAAACAAATAAAAAATAATGGTGAGGCCAAACATTATATAGTAGCACCTAGCCAAAGCCCCATCCCTGCAGGATATTGTTCTTGCAAGCAAGCTTGGATCAACCTTTCTGGTCCATTTGTTCTTGGATTGTTGGGGCTGCAGATAGAGAGGAAGAGCAAGGGCAGGTTTCTTCAGGGTGGAAGAAACAGTCGCTGTGAGAGGCACAAAGTGGGGGATTAGCAGAGCTCTGCATTGAACTTTGCTCAACATCATTGTAATCCAAGGGAAACTGCATGGTCATGGTCTGTGTGCTCTCGTGCAAAATATTTTTGAGGTTGCTCCAGGAATAGACGAGAGACCTCCCAGGAAAAAGAAATCCTGGGGAGGTTTCCTGGGCTGGCTTTCCTGCCTGTGGCACTGCTAAACTGGAGCAGGGCACCCACCTGCCAGGAGCAGCTCATGCAGCAGAGGACCCCTGGGCCCTGCATGCAGGGCAGAGGCAGAGGGCTGTCAGATACGTGAGCAGTGCAAGTGACAGAGACCCCCAAGCTACAGGTGGACCCTACAGCTACAAGACCTCCCTGCTGAAAATGATGAAGCAAACTGACTGTAGCCTTGCCTGGAAGTGCAGCAAACTCCTGCAGGTGGGTCCTGGCAGTGCGAGGGTTGCTCTGCTGTGACAGACCAGGACAGGACATCCCAGGTCACAACCACAGCTTGTTGGTTAACCTCATCTTGGAAGGAAAGTATGAATAAATAGTGGAGAAAGACATTTGCTCAGCCTCTTCTAAAGCAGAATGGACAACTCTGGCACATGGCAGCTCCACATAATTGCTTGGGATCAGAGCCACTGGCAGGTGGAGGCAGGGCTTAGCCCAGTAAGCACTGGAGGCAGTGGCTGCCCTGAGCTAGCCATACTAAGTGCTGTGCTTTCACCCATGGGCACGTGTGCATGTACACACACACACACGTGCACGTGTGCCCAGATGCCTCCTTGGGCCCTCTCCCTGCACATGCAGCTGTAAAAGGATTCCAGCATGACTGTGTGAGACTTGGGGAAAGGCAGATCAGAGAGCTAGCCACAGGCAAATACAATTAACAGAAGAGTAGTTCAATAAATAGAATTACTCTCCTCCACCCCAATGAAGGATTACACCCAGGATTTAAGCAAATTTAGAATAAGAGGAAATCAGGTTCTGGACATGGAGATTACCAAGGATCTGGAGACAGGCCAGGGCATGCTGCTGAAGGAAAAATCCCAGCATCCTTACCTGCATTGATCAATGTTTGCATGGATGCTGCAGTGGGCTGGGCTGACCTTTTTCCAGTGTGGAAAGTCAAGGCTAGCATTTGGATGGGTCCTTCCCTTCTGTAACCTGTCACAGCAGCAAGCCAGGGCATGACATAACCACAGATCAGACCTGTTCTGCTTTCTGGATGGTCAGTAACCAGGTGACTTTGCTTAGCTACAAAACGTGAGGACTAGCTTATTCTGGCAGCATAACTTTACCAAGCACAAGTGAACAGAAACATGTATGGCTGTTCATTTTCCCACAGTTCTTAACTAGCAAACAGTAGTGGTTTTCACTCTCATTGGCCAGACCAAAAAAAAAAAAAAAAAAAAAAGGCTCAAATGATCTTGCAAATGATCTTACATTAACACATGCTTCATTTCCCTTCTAATGGCACTTTTACCACTGGACATCACAGCGTTTTTACTGCATCTCAATTACCTCCAGGGGTGGTATGAATATCCCAGCAAAGGCTGCAGAGGCTGGGCTCACCTTCCCATCTCACAGATCTTCAGACTCATCCATAGCTCAAGTTGACACATTTGAGTTAATTTCCAATGAATGGATACCCACCTTGCTTCTAGCCAAAGGGGTCCCCTGCATGGCACATCCTCACACATAGCAAGTACCTCCTCCAGGTGTTTCAGGTGCTGAGCCATGCCCTGCTGCAAGCAGAAGGGTTGTGGAGACACATGATGATCAGGTATCATCTCTGCAGGTGTTTTAGATGAAACTTTAATCAATTCTTTACTCATAGTTGTGCCTGGCCAGTATTAAGTGATATTGAACCTGGTAGCCTTACAACACTGGGAATTTGTCCGTGGGCAGGAACGTTGAGCTCCCTTGTCAAACCAGGTCACCCAGCAAGTTAAAAAGACCAAATATCAAATCCACAGGAACAGCATAAAGGGTTGTTTGGCTGATGCTGAGAAGCCACCACACCTGAGCAATTGCTAATCAGCATTTCCTATTAACTGGTTATTAACATCAGGACGTCAGCATTCCCAGCCAGAGCATAGAATCAAGATCCTGCTCTTCCTCCTCCGTTGGCTTTAATAGCTGCTGCTGCCATCACCCCCACCATGCTGACAACAGAGCACTGACTGCTATTTAAGCAGCACTAAACCTAGTGCTGCCAGGAAACAGCTATGAATTAGGGCTGTTCCCACATTGCCAATTAAGCCTAATTAAATTGGGAAAAGAGCTGTTTTTCCTTAAAGAGAAAGGTGCGAACTCAGATGTTGGAACTCCAGAGACTCCTGCATGGTGGTGCAGGTCACCAGGTTGATCTGTTTCCTCTTTTCCTCCCACTCCTGCTCCTCCTCTTGTCACACAGATCCAGATCCCTTCATTAGAACTCTTTGTAGGAAAGCCATGCTGAACACAGGGTTTGCTTGCTTTGGCTTTGTTCTGCACTAGGAGCAACACTGTCTGCTGTGAGCAACACAAAAATGTGTTGGATGTATCAGGCTGGCTGAAAGGGCCACTAGCACGGTCTCCTGCCTCCAACAGCAGACAGCTTGGGAAGGGTATGACAGGGACCAGATTCTTCATGAATCAGAGGGGATGCCTTTGAGTGTACTGCCCCTTGATCGATTCCTCTCCTATGAATCTGTCTGATTGCTTTTCAAAGTGCCACAAGGATTTGGCAGTCCCAGTGTCCCACAGAGAACCCTGTCGTTTCCAGGCTGTGTAAAGCAAGTACCTCCTTCTACCTGTATGAACACACTAGCAAGTGATTTATTTGCTGCTCCTCCTTCTTGTATTACAAAGACCACAAACGCTCTTTCTTATGCATCTGCCATCGTCAATGTAGGCATCTCTCTTCTAGGCTAAGATACCCTAAGCTATTTAATGATTTCTCAAGCAGAAGCTACCCAAAAAACCTTGATTATTTTCAGTGTTTTGCTCTGCAGATTTTTTCTGTTCTTCTTGGGGGGGGGAAGAAGGTGGGTGCAGCACCCTCAGAGCAACCCCAGTGCTACCAACATTGGCCAAGAGCTTCTGTGTTTGTGGAGGAGAAGAACCTATTTTGCAAGAAGAGTTTAACACCTCCAAAGCAAGCTGTGTGCTGGCGTTGTATCATTAGTCTCACCTACAAGATGCTGCGTGTACCTTGGTCTCTTGGTTGAAAGTATTTGGTTTGCTGGTTTGGAGAGCAGAGGAGTGCCGGTCTCGAAACGAGTCTGCAGTTCAATTCTGCCATCTGCAGTTCACGTCTGAAACTGCGAGAGGTTCTTCTGTCCCACAGGCAAGGTCCAGCTCGGAGATGAGCAAACAACCCCTCCCCTCATTAAAATAACCTTGCCAGGTGAAGTTTCTATGCTTAAAATTTCCAGAGCTGAAAACAGAAGAAACAAGTCTTTAAGAGGAATGAATATACTGTAAATAAGATAAAGTCTTCTCCCTAATAAATAAGTAGTTAAAACACATACCTTAAATGACAAGATGAGATTAATTTTAGGAGGGTGTCTCCATATCAGCAGTACAGGAGGCTTTATAGTTGTGTTGTTTCTCAAAACTGCTTATCCAGTCTCTCTATTTTACAGGGGAAAAGAAAATTTGTTCAAATACTGTGGCCCAGAAAACTCCAACTTTTCAAAGCTTTGCATTATTTCTGCAGGAAGACAGTTTGGAGCTTGCCTGTTTCTCCAAAGAATGGGTGTGGGTGGAGCGCCAAAAGTAGTTGTCAAACATCTGTTTGAATTCATAAAACCCTGCCATCAAACACCTTGGTAAGAGAACACTGTAATTTATTTTTTTCCAGCCCTACACGCTGCCAAACCAACTCTTCTGTTGTTGTGTCCCTCTGAACCACCCTGGGATGGATCCCACCTGTAACCCAGATAGCTATCACACCCATCCAGACCTCTCTGCCTCAACTCCTCATGCCAGAGGAGAACATTGTGCTCCATCCATCTGAACTCCTGTATTATACATGACATGGCACATCCCTGGATTAATGAAGTCTTCATCTAATCACAGAATATCTTCTTAAAAAAAAAAGGAAACAATCTGTTCCTGACCTAAAAATTTCTACCTCTGGCTTTCTGCTGCCAGTTACACCTGAACCTCAGGCCTTTCTAAAGCCTCTCCTGTTGTTCAGTCAAAAGTAAAAGGGAGTTTTAGAAATCCTGTCCACTTTTTTATCTTGCTTGCTCTGCTATTCACGTACTGTGTGACTAGAGAAGGCAATAACTCTATGCCTCAGTTTTCCCACCTGAGTGACAGAAACAATTCATCCATAAAGTGCCTTGAAAGCCAGGAGTAGTTGTCTAAAAGTGTAATGCCAGTCATTTTTTTTTTTTTTTACCAATGCTCTGTTAGAAGTGCATTATTCTATTGAAATATCCAAAAGCTCTTGCTTAGCATTTCACACAAAATCACCATCTCTCTAACAGCCCTCTGTTCATTAAATAAATTATTTTTTTAATGTGTGACTCACGGATCCCTCTAATGTAGGTCAGTGGGAATGTGTGCCCGGCAGCATGGAGGGTACATCCCAAGGGTGCAGCTGCAATGGCTCAGCATAGATACCATGTAGTTTCCTGAACCTTTCAGCAGCTTCACAAGCAGCTTCTGGCTGTTTCCTTCCTCATTTTGTCCCTTTCAGCTCCACGAAGCAAAGCTGTTTGCTTGGCCTGTTGCCTCTTGGGTATGACTAGTGCCCAACAGCATGACACTCCCCCAGCCTTGGGCAGGAGGTGAGTAATAAGACCTTGAAGTAAAGTTGCACTAGGGTAAAAGCCCAGAAATTGTTTTTACAAGTGCTGTTTGATGGGAACAGGATTCCTCTATGTTGTACTCTGGCCTTAAAACCAGTCTATCATCTCTGAGGGATTGCCTGCAATGTCCCACCTTCTCATCTCAGCAGAAATGATCGAGTGACTGCAGATGTCTGCCTTTTCTAGGACTTATTCACATTAAAAGAACATTAAATAGGATGGCTGGATCCGTCACTTGGTTAAAGAGCTGAGCCAAAAATGCTGTTTCACAGCATGCAGTTGTCAGATAAGTTGTCTGTTAATGCCTGGAGGGAAAGGGAGTTTTTAAGTCCACCACAAAGTTAGTCCTGCCATCATGGAGAGCAGAGTTAGAGTCTGCAGGAAACACACTTTCCCATGGATAAGGCGACCCAGGACGGCATGCAGGAGTATCTTGAGATCTCTTAGCTCCCTCCTGCTTATCTGATGTGAAGTGCACCACATACCTTCCCAAGTCCTCATGACTGTATTTCAGGGCAGCAAGACACAGAAACCTCCCCAGAATATCTCTGTATCAACCTTTGGCACAGGTGCTTGTTGGAAAGGTTGGTGCTTGCACCGGTCAACTTCCAGCAGTGGCACAGAAATCGCTGCCGCTGCATCTTTGTACACAAGTCCAATCCTAGCCCATACATGTCCAACTTCATACTCCTTGGGTCCTCTTTCTTTACTCCAGCCACACTATGAGGTATCCTTCTGCCCCATCAAAGTTCAGGGAGAGCTTCTGATGCCTTCTTTTGGGAAGGAGAAATAACGGCAACTCCTCCCCAGGCCAGAGCCAGCACCCAAATGAGTATTTTGAAATATTGAATGTTACAAATGCCATTTAAAAGTCCCCCAAATTTCCCTGTGCTGTCTTTAATGAGAAATCAAATAGTAGAAGATGCAGAAGCTATCATGCTTAGTATGAAATGTTGCCTGGCTTTTCCCTGGAGGCCCACAGTGTTGTATAAGCAGATGTAATCTAACTTTTAAGACCCTTCCTTTGCCACTTTGCAGGGACCCGAGTATTTGTGCTGTACCTGTTGCAGACAGGAAGCTATAATGAAAGGTTTGCTGCAAAGCCTAACCACTGTTGTTGGCTTAAGCTGGGAACACAAAGGCTCAGTGTTCCTGATAGATCAGGTTTTCCTGAGGTCACCTATCCTGTGTCTGATGGACAGAGCCCAGAAAAGCATGTCCAAGTCCACCATGGCATATTGCTCTCCCTCTGGATTCCTAACACTTTCAGCCTGGTGTGGAAGGCTTTGGCCAAGGCATCTCAGTGGAAACCAGTAACATCTGCCCTTTGGGTCAGGTGTCCAATTCATCTTCTTACTTTCATTTCTGAGTAGCACAGCAGTGCACCCTTGTGCTTGCCGTTACTGATTACTTTTTGCCCTAGAAGCTTGAAACTTTATTTTTTCCAATGGGGGAAAAAATCCCTTGGTTTCTTTTGATATACTGGTGAAAAGGGAAGCTTTTATGCTAGTGCCTAAGACAAAAAGAAGCTATCTGAAAAAGAAAAATCTGGCACTCACAGCTGCTACTTTCTTTAAACCATTCTTCTTATCACTCAGTAAAATCAAGACAACGTGACAACCTCAATTTCTTTCCACATCTCCTGTCAGAACTGAGCCCTAGAGGATGTGGGATGCTGGTCTGAGGACCAAAAAAACCAGAGTTAGCAGCTCTGTAGATTAATGACTATGTTTAGATTTTGCAGATCAGACATACCACTAGTAAACAAAGCACCTTCCTGCTTCTTGGATGGAGGTGTAACTTGTATCCCTCAGGGACAGAAAGATGGGATTTTATACAGTGAAATCCAAGGCCACCCTTGGAAATGGAGAAGGCTCACCCCTGCATTGAGCTGGGATCATTACAGCCCAATGCCTCTGCACTGGGCAAACCAAATAAGCAGAGGCACAGTAGGGTGAATATAACATACACACAGCAGCAAGAAGGAGGCTGTGCTAGATCCCCTGTCCTGGTCTCACTGGTGCTGGCAGGGTGGCTCTCCTCCTCCTGCCTCTCCCCTGGAGGTCCTTGTCTTTGCTTGAACTTCAGTGACTTGAGAAGACCTCCACACATCCAGGGGCTGCATGCCTCTGGCATAGTCATAAGGCAGCAGGCAGCTGCCTGTCATCCTGCAATGGCAGTGGGGCAAGAGGAGAGCTTGCTTGTCTTGCTCCCACCTTGGGCATCTGCTTCAGGCTGGATGTGGATTTAGCATCTGTAGGAGAAACTCTCCCACAGCCCTGGGAGTGGTAGCAAGTATCTATGCCTCCACACCTATGGAAAGACAGAGGGCACTGACAGAGGAGGTGGTGATGTGGCCTATACCACACAAGCTTTCTGTGGGTCCTTGCCCTCAGCTCCTCCAAAGCCACTTTTATGAGGGCTTGTCTTCACCCTCACCCCATGAGAATGCTGCTTAATAAGGAAAGCAGGTTGGAGCATTTTAATGTGTTTTTTTTTGGGGGGGGGGAGGGTTGTACACTAGTGTACATTCATTAGGTGGACTTGACTTAAGAGCTCCTAACCTCAGGTCTAACACCCACTGGGATACGTTCAGTCTCTCCTGGGCACTGTGAAGGCTCATGCTTTGCAAGGCAATGGAGGTGGCAGGAGTCTTCATTGCAGTGCCTTGATGCTGCTCCTGCCTCACCTTACTGTCTCTCTGACTACTCTCACTCTCAAGATTTCCCATTTTATCATGAAGAGATTCCTGATCTCAGGAAAGGCCTGACCTAGCCTTTCTCTTGAATGTTTTCAAGAGTGAGGTAGCTCACAGGATGGGCAAGAGCCATTCCTCCCACTTTTTACTGCAATCTTCCTACAAATGTTGTATCGTGGGAGAGGTCTACTCCACTAAGCTGCTCATTGCCTCATTTCAGGCTAGAACATTATTTGCTATCTGCTCAGCTGACTTGAAAAGCCTCTGTTATATCATCCTAGTGAATGCATACTCAATAGAGTATCAAGTATCCTTCATAAGGGCAATAATATTCTCTGTCTCTCCACGGTAGTCATTTCAGCTCAAACTGGGTCAATGTTTCAGGAGATTTTCCTGGTTTGAGTTAGAACAGAACTAATTCTGTTTAGTGGTGTTATTCGCAACTCAGTCTCTTCTAACTAACTGTAGTTTCTGAAGTTAGTGGCAAATTTTCGAAGACAGTGATAACGCTCCATGTTTAGAGCTACTACCAAGGATTGGTGTGCAGACCAAGGCCACTGCTGGATCTTGTGCACTGTGTTGGGGATATAGTAAGTAAGAGGTGACACCTTTGGGAAGGACCAGACAAGACAGATGACCCTAAGCTGACCAATGAGGTACTCCATGTACATCATATTGAGTATAAAGTTGAGGAATCACAAGGGTCAAGCTCTCTTCATCAATGGCTGGCATCTGGTCCATTCCACCATTGATCCTGATCTGTGTGGTCCTGAATGCAGCACCTGAATCTGTTTTCCACCTGCCACTGCATCCAGTCTGGACTTCCCTAGTGTTTGCTCCACAGCATCAGTAGTAAAGGTGACATAATTGCCTTAGAGGGGTGGCGTGTGGGTGTTTGTTATCTTTTTGTATACAATTATATATATTTCTTGCTATTATTATTATTTACATTAAGGCTGATTTAGCTTTCTTTTCTAACCCATAAGTCTTCCTTCTTTATTCCCTTTCTCTTCCCCTATGGGTGGGGAGAGGGGTTAATACTGAGCATCTGTCATTTGTCTAGTGAATGGCTCAACCCTAAACCTTGACAGGGACACATTCATCAACTGTTTGAACAATTCAGCCTATAGAGATGATATATTTACCCCTCTTTCTTGAATGCGTTGCTTTTAAATACATAATACTCTTTGCACAATAATCTTTTATCTTGCACAGCCAGCCTCGATATAGAGGTGTTTCTGTGGCAGCTTTGCATTTGATGCTGGATGGCATCAAGTCTAATTTATGGCATATAAAGCAATGAAATAATATTTCCTAGACTGGCAAGATGTATGTATTGTTTAACCAGAACCAGCCTCATGTGGGCCCTTTGGTTTTGGAGAAAGGACATGGGTTGGCTCCCTCAAACCTTTGGGATCCCAGAAGCAATATAAAATTTCCTTGAGGTGCTGCAACAAGGCTTCTTCCCATGGAGGGTGAGAGAAGGAACTTGGATTTAAGTCTTGCAGTACTTTTCACCCTTAGGGTGTGAATGGGCTTCCTAGGGGCCCTGTGAGGAGCAGGTTTCTGCCTGCTAAGCTCTGCCAGCAGCCTGTGAACAATGAGAGACAGGAGCTTAGGACAGTGAGCCTCTAGATGTCACTGCCATGCAGCAGAAATGGACCCCAGTGCCACAGTGGGCTGGGGACATCCAGCCCAGGCACAGCTGGTGGCACTGCTGGCAGCAGGCACTCAGGGCAGCACTGCCCAGCTTGGAAGAGGTCATTGGGAAACCTGCTCTGAAAAGCCTGGTGCGCTCTTGGTCTGCCTGAGCATCCCACTCCTCAGGGCTGAAAAGGTGCAGATATTGCAGGGTGGGGCCAGGGGCAAGCAGTGTAACCAGAAATTGCAGGGTAAGGTATTTTGGGTAGGGAATTGCCAGGTAATAGTAAAATGTTTCAGCTCCAGCCCCGTAGCAAAGAGATACTAAAGACAAGTGCTAATGCTAAGCACGATAATGCCAAATACAGCTGGTACCCCTTCACCAGAGAAATGGTCCCACCACCTGCCTGTGTTCCTGCTGAGCTACCTGAACACAGGGTGCTGGGTCACTCTTGATGGGCTTTCCATTTGCCTCCCTGTGTTTGGGGTTCTGAAAGAAGACAGGTACCTCTTTTGAGAAAGGGTCTCCATCTTACTGAAGACAGCAGCAAGAAAGGGCTGAGTGTTCCCAGGCATGCAGGCATCCCTCCAGACTGTGCACAGTCACTTAGCATTACACCCTTGCCTGAGATGCCTGTGACTCTGCAGACCATGGCCAGAGCATTTGCTGCAGCGTGGCACAGTTGCTCCCTGCTTCAAGAACTGCACTGGGTTAAGGAAAAAAAAAATAAATTAAAAAAAATTTCATTGGTGCATGTCATGAAGTACATGGGCCAGTGGACTGCCCACAGGGTCAAGCCCACCCTTCCCCACTTCAGCCATGCATGAGGTTATGGAATAATGTATCCTGGGTCTTGTGGTGTTTTGGTTTTGTCTTTCTTGAAAAGTGTCTTATTTATTCTGTATAAATTGCAGGATTTTCTCTGTGAGACCCCTGAGGCACAGCCAAAGGCAGAGAGGGAGGGTCAGTTACTTCAAAACTAGCCAAGAACACTCCCAGTCTCCCATACCACAATGGCAAGATGGGTTCACTGTGGCAGGGGAACCAAAACCACAGCCTCTAGGCTGTGTGCTGTGGGATCAGGAAAGACGTGTGAAAGCTTCCTCCTACATCAGTCCTGAGGTGACTTGGGCACAACCTCTGCCAGGCAGACACCAGGCATGGGGCCTCCAGGGCCAAGGAGAAAGACAGTAAATGACAAGGCTTCAAGATTTACATCCAGAGATCATACTTGCAGGGTCAGCTGTCAGCACTTCTGCATCCAAGTCCTTCTAATGTTAATGGTTTTCTCCCATCCTAATTTCATCAGGTCTTTATCCTATCTTCAGTCCTAGGGAGTTCAGCATCACTGATCTCCTCTGCTTCAGCTTCTACTTCACATCGACTGCTTCTTACCCTCTTGAGGGTCTTTGCATCATGCAGATTTAAAAATAAAGCATTTGTTTGAGGTCTTTCCCTTCAATTTCTAATAGCAGATCCTCTTAGGTCTGTTCAGACTTGTGACCCTGAGAACAAGAAACTGATTCTCACAAAAAAAATTAGAGATGATATTGTTATAATTGCATGAATCTCAGAGTTTTCACAAATGCCAGAACCTCATGGGGTTTGCACTAACATTTCAGAGCTGGCAAACATCGATGAGGGTGCACAGAAGATTTTAATAAGGCCACCTTCACCATAAAGTTGACCTTCACAGCGTGATCACACAAAGATGAAGTGTAGAAGTTTTACCTCTTTTTCTAACATCCCACTGATCTGAGCTGCCTTTGTTTTGAATGTTTGCCCCTGTGTTTGTGAAATGTATTAGGCTTCTTGTTGCTTTTGGAAATAATAGTTACTGCCGGTATTATGGCCAAAGCATTGTTTTTCTCCCTATTGACCTGGCTTTTTTTTTCTTTCCAGGCTACCAAACACCGTTGACTTTGCTTGTGGGATGGTTAATCAACAAGTCTGTCACAATGATGGATTCCTCCTGAATTGTTGCTTAATTAGCTTGGTTGGAAGTATAAATCAAGTGGAATACCAATTCCTCTAACACTACAGACAGGCAGCCATGCTGAGCTTGACAGCGGTGAGTTATTACTTTCTGCCCCAGTGCAGGACCAACATGCAGGCACCAGCCTGCAAACCCAAAGGGGCCATAGGTTCACCCCTGAGACCACTGGCATGCACAGACCACACCAGAGTGAAGGATTGGTGTGCTGGAGCTGGAGGTGGGCTGCAGCCAGCAGCATCTGCAGTGGTGACCAGCTCACACGCACCCCTTAGGCGAGAAGAGCTGGCATCCCCAGCGTCTGTCTGTGGGGAGACAACTTATGCATTGGCAATGTTTCTCACCTGGGATGTCTGGTGTCTGCCGCTGGCTTTTTAATAAAGAAGAAACATTTTAGTCTGTAGCCAGACTAAGTTATTAGAGACAAGGATCTTTGTCTAATGACAATCGGAGCTGCCTTACACAGACAGGCAATTACACATTGTAACAACATTGTCTGCAAATTAAGATTTTTAAGATTGATCTTAACACACTGATCTTAACAGCTTGGAATTTTTATAGATGGGGCTTTCACACAATAATAATGGATTTAAACCTTTCGACTTGAACTAAATTTCACAATTTTATCAGGGGTTATTTCTGTATAGCGACAAGGAGCTTGTTGCTGTCTGGTCTTGAGCATCTCTGAACTGTGATGGACATCAGACAGAAGTACTTTCAGATTTCTACTTACTCTTTTTTAATTCCCAAGCCAAACTAAGCAAGCATAGTTCTCTGAAACAGATCTACTACTATGCCTTTTTAGCAAAGCATATTTATTTTTCCGTGGCCACCTTTTTTATTTATCTTGTCTCTTTGCCAACATCTTCAGGGACCTTACTTAATGATTAATGATTTCAGGTGGGATGTGAAAGCCAAACTTTGGAGAAGGAATCAGTTTGTTTAAAAATGACTGAAAAATATTAGAATCATCTCATTTTACCAATTCTGCTTTCCCCTCATTTTCAGTGAAAGAGTGGGTTCAGTGGCCCTGCTTGCATAAGACCTACCTACATAAGTAATCATCTCCAAGCAAGAGAAGACACTGCTGCAGACTGACATGATAACAAAGACTTGGGTCCCTTCTTTACCTTGTGACGTAGTGGTTGCTCCAGCATGCAATGTCTTGTTGCCAAAAGAGTAAATCTCTTGCTAGCGTGTGGATGCTCAATGGAAACTTGTGCAGAAGGTCTGGGTGAGGCACGGTGTGAATTACATTGCCGTGGCAACCCTGAATGGCTTTCATCCATCAACATCTGCATCCTTCTTTTTTGGCATTTTCACAAATAGAATCTTCAGAGAATTTTATGGGGCTTTTTCAATAGTTGAATAGAATATATCACTAGATTTGCTTTTGTCACCATGATAAAAAAGTATGAAAGTGAAGTTCGTGCGTGGGCTACAGAAAGGTTACAGTTGTTTGGTCGATTTAAGTTAAACTTCCGAATCTGAAGAAGCCCTGTATTTTTAAAGGTATCAGGACAGAGAAAGAGAATGCAATTCAGATACACTTGTCTATTCCCAGGCAGTCCTAACATGGATGCTGGAAATCAGGAAAAAAACCCTGAACAATCTGTTCTACATCTCTAATATGCCTGTTCATTGCTGTAGCAAATAAAATGGAATCCCTACAGCTGATGAACTCAGATATGCACAAGACTTTTTTCTTTTCTTAATTTATTAATACAAAGTTTTTTAAAAAAAATCACAAAGATGCTGGGGTTATCTATGAATTATGACTAATTTCTTCAACCTTTTTCCAGCATTTAGTAATGGCGCATAAGAGAATTGAGAAATAATTCAAATAAAACTCTGTCTTAATTGTTTTTGTTATCTTTGTGTCGCGGTTTAACCCCAGATGGCAATCAAGCACCACACAGCCACCACACTAGCTCACTCCCCCTCAGTTGGGATGAGAGAGAGACTTGGAAGAGTAAAAGTGAGAAAACGCGCAGTTTGAGATAAAGACAGTTTAATAGATGAAGGAAAAGCCACACTCACAAGCAAAGCAAAACAAGGAATTCATTCACACTTCCCATGGGCCAGCAGGTGTTCAGCCATCTCCAGGACAGCAGGGCTCTGTCACGTGTAACCATTACTTGGGAAGACAAACGCCATCACTTTATATGTCTCCTCCTTCTTTCTTCTTCCCCTAGCTTCTATTGCTGAGCATGACATCACATGGTTTGGAATATCCCTTTGGTCAGCTGGGCCCAGCTGTCCCAGCTTGTTCCTCCTAGCTTCTTGTGCAGCTCCAGCTTGCTCGCTGGTGGGATGGTGTGAGGAGCAGAAAAGGCCTTGTCTCTGTGCAAGCCCTGCTCAGCAATAACAAAAAATCTCTGTATTATCAACACTGCTTCCAGCACAAATCCAAAACATAGCCCTATACTTGCTACTATGAAGAAAATGAACTCTACCCCAGCCCAAACCAGCACACTACATGATAGACACTCCTTCCACACAAAAGGCCTGATTCTATTCTTATTTGCAATGCAGCTAATGGAGCTGTTTCTGTGCATTATCCAGGAGAACCAGTCGTATTATTCACAGGAAGATGAGCGGAGACTATAGTCAGTATTTCTGTCTTGCCCAGATCATTAAGTACAACCAGTTTGCCAATGGACCTCACTCCATATCTCCTCTTCTGCCTCCAAAGCAATTCCAGTTAGCCTGAAAATGACTCTTCATCCTAACTTCTGAGTTCCATCAAGCACAAGCAAATGTCCATAGGAAATCTGGCTTCAGTCCTTCACAGTGTTTTATTCAAGAACCACATGGATAGCTCTTGTATGGGATGGCCTTGGGCTGTGTCCTGCTGAGGAACAGAAAATCCACCTAAAACAGAGTTAAAGAGACTCACTGAAACACAGACAGCTAGGGGTTAGCCTTTACAAATCGTTAATGAGAATATTTTTTTCCAACATAATTTTTTCAACAAATGCCAAGTGTGTTTTCCCACATCACTCACAGTTTGTTAGGTTCTAGTTTAAAGTGTTTCAGTCCTCTGAGGGGCCCCTGCTATGACTGCCCAGTCTCCTGCTGCCAGTGGCTGCTAAATTGTTCAAGTGAACTGCTTATGAACACCCTACAGGCAGAATTGCATTCAAAACTGGTAAGTGAAAATTATGATTAATTATATATTTGCAGAAGTTAGATCTGTTTATGAATGATTCATGAAAGGAAAAAAGAAGACTAAATAGACTATGAATATCATTTGCAAGCAATAATTTAAGCAACTTCATCCCCCAGAGTGAGGTCATTCTAGTCTTGTATTTACCTAATGTTAGTCTGCAGTACAAGGGGCGGGTGCTGTGTTGTGAATCATCTCTTTCTGTACAACAACTCATCAGAATATAGCTTGGCTGTGACAAAGGGAAGGTGCATAGTCCAAAGCTCTCCAAATGCAAAGGGTAGACTTTCAAACAAATAACTGTGTGCAAGCAGAGCTCAGAAGGTGAAGGCATCATAGTGTTGAATAGTGAAACCCAGCTTCTGCTGCAGATGGACACAGTGGACGCAACTAGGAGCCAAGACAGGGGAGCAGCTGGGGATGAATACTGTCCTGGAGGCAAGGGTAAGAGACACAGAGCCTTCCCTGCCTTTGGTCTGAATCTGCTACCTGAGGGAGTGTTATTTACACCCTGATTATACATTTCCCCTTTCAACTTCTCACCAAAGCTGGCATCCAATGCAAACTGCCTTCAGAAACAGGATGTGAGATACCAGAGATGCTGTTCATGTATTATTTATTATAGTAATTCCTATCTTTAGGAAGGCCCATCTAGATACAGTCCCTGGATTTCAATGAAGGTCCAGGGTGGTTTTTTTTGTCTTTTCATTTCATTTTTGAACTGGGTTGTTAAGTGTGTGACTTTGCCCAGTGGTCCTCTGTGAGTTCCTGGGGTCAACCACAACACAATGTCAGGATGCTGCTTGCTCTCCACTGCATGTCTTCTCTAAGGATTGGGTGTTCTTCCTGTTTTGTCCTCAGAGCCGAATGTCTGAGACCAGCAGTAACACTTTACCATTTCAACTGGGAAACAGCTGTGTCCCATTGGGTTAGCAGAAACACAGTGGCTGAGACAATTTATGGAGTTATAAACAGGACTATTTTTGTAGGAAAAGGCATAGTCCTTCATGAGAACCAAATAATAAAAATTGGAAAGTCCAGGTAAACTTCGGGGGGGAAAAAAGCCCTTTCCAGGCCTGACATGGGGGGAGAAGACATCAAATGAACCACAAGGTAGGGACTGTTGTTCAAAGGTAAACAAAATCACATAATTCAGTTAAAAATGTAAAATCAGGCTAACCAAGAAATCTAAGTGACGTCATATCACAGAATCACCTTCCATATCCTCACCCTCTACTTGGCTTTATATTTTAATGCAGCTATGTAAGGTATGCAGAAGTAATTGCATCCCTCGGAAGAAAAAAAAGACAAGGTCTGCTGGTTGATCTATTGAAAAATGTATGACCTCTGGTGGCAACAGGGGGCAAGCAGCTAACTGAGACACTGGCAGTGTGAGGAACTGATAGAGCCATCAGCAATTCCTCAGAAAAAATAGCCCAAAGTCCAATTCCCTTTGCAGCCCTTCTCCAGCCCTGCTCATGCTGCAGGGCTCCTCTTTCTCTCAAAACCCACCATAACCCCAGGGTGAGTTTTCTGTAAGGTCTCCACTCATATTCACTGTGGCCACTCTGAGGGCACCCATCCCTTTCTTCTCAGTATGTATAGCACTAAGGAGATTTCTTACCTGCCACATTGACATCTCTTTAGGTGTACATGACAAGAGTCAGCCACTGGAAAAGAGAAGAAAAGGTGCATTTAGATAGTGATTTTACACTAAGTCTTCAGATATGTGTCTCAGTACCTTCAGGCTGTGACTCAATGACTATGGTCTTTTTGTCCTCTACAGGATAGTTAAGGGGTTTTGGAACTGCCTTTTTCCCTTGTTACAATTCAGACCCAGAAACATTTTCCATATGTTTCTTTCGATGATAAATTATTGCAGCAGCTGCAGCAGGAGCAATTGGTGGGAAAGGATGGCACCTGTGTGACTGCAAGTGGAAAGGAACGGCAGGCTTGGGGAACTTGGTTATCCTACAGATGACCCTGTAAAAAAGTTCAGGGCCTCTGCTTGGAAACTCTTCTCAGCTCTTGGTGCAAAACAGATTTAATGAACTATGAGGCACTGAACTAACCACAGAGTGTAAAAAGGAGCTGGCAAGACTGTAAAATGTTTTTGTATATATTTTTTTTTAAATTTAAACACTGTGTTGTCAAATAACAATCCCTAGCCTGATAAAATGCAGCACTCAGGCATATCACTATGGAGCACAGCAGGATTTTTGCTTCAGCTTAGCTGATAAAAAGCTTGATCTATCCCCATTCTGCTGGCTATCCTTCAGGCTGTACTTGTAAGACAAACAGCAGCAGCAAACATTTGTCTGCTATTTCTTTCATAAAACCAAGATGTTTTGCAATTCAGAATTAACAAATGGGGCAGAAAGAAATGAGGGCATGGATTTTTTTATTTTTTGTCACTTCCCCAAAGTCACTTTGAGCAATGTTTCCAGCAATGACAGATTGGCATCTGTGAGGGAAGACTCTGCGCCTTGGATGTGGATGGCCACCACTGAGCTGTGCTCACCCTTACAAAGGCTGCCTGACTGGGGCCAGGGAACCCCAGGGAAATATCTCCCACCCATTACGCACATCAAGCCAGGCAAAACCCTCACCGCTGTTGGTGTCAGAGGCAAAACTCCTAGCAACGTATAACCTACACCATCTTTAACTTCACCTTCCTGCTAACATACTCAGTGTTCCCACCTTGGACCTGGAGAGAAGAGAAGGAAGGAGCATTCTTACCTCCATTGCAGTCATTGAAATTCGTGATCCACCTTCTGCTAAGTTTTGAAATGCATCTAGGGGTAGAACAAAGAAAAACATTTTGTGAGGAGAAAGCAAGAATGTGACACAGACCCACACAAGAATCAAGGCAATCCCAAGTACAAATACAGGCTGAGGGATGAGTAGATTCAGAGCAGCCCTGCAGAGAAGGACTTGGGGGTATTGGTGGATGAAAAACTGAATATGATCTGGGAATGTGCACATTGCACAAATGCAAATTGCATCCTGGTCTGCTCCAAAAAACATGTGGCCAGCAGTTCAAGGGAGGCAATTCTTCCCCTCTACTCCGCTCTGGCAAGACCCCACATGGAATCCCGTGTCCAGCTCTGGGGTCCCAGTGTAAGAAGGAGATGGACCTGTTGGAGCTGGTCCAGAAGACCATGAAGATGATCAAGGGGCTGGAACACCTCGCCTATGAGGACAAGCTGAGAGTTGGGGTTGATCAGTCTGGAGAAGAGAAGGTTCCAAGGAGACCTTACAGCAGCCTTCCAGTACTTCAAAGGGGAACTGCAGGAAAGAAGTGGAGAGACTGTTTATCAGGAAGTGTAGTGATAGGACAAGGAGTAATGTCTTTAAACTGAAAGAGAGTAGATTTAGCTTAGATGTAAGGAAGAAATTCTGTACTGTGAGGGTGGTAAGGCTCTGAAACAGGTTACCCAAAGAAGCTGTGGATGCCCCAACACTGGAAGTGTTCAAGAGCAGGTTGGATGGGGTTTTGAGCAATGTGATCTAGTGAAACGTGTCCCTGCCCACGGCAGGGGGGTTGGAGCTAGGTGATTTTTAAGGTCCCTTCCTACTCAAACCATACTGTGATTCTATGATAAGGCTGTGGCTGCTGAGGAACAGAGCTGCAATCCTGGCGCTGGGATGCTCAGACATCCACCCACACTGTCCTGCCTAGCCACATCTCATCTCTGTGCTCAGTATTCCCTCTGCCTTAGCCCTTGGATCACAGCCTAAGAAAGCATTGCACTTGCAGGACCAGAATCTGGCAAAAGTGTAGGGAAGGGAGTGCTCAGGATGACTGCTCTCATCTCCTCTCGTAATTTGTTTCAGTTGTACCCCCTGCCTGAAGACTGACAGAATGGTGAACTAATGAAACACATCTTCCCACAGGGAAACTTTCTGTTGGTCCTTTTCCATCCTCTCTGGCAGTGAGTGATCACAGAGTACCTGAAAGAAAGTGATTCTCTTGAAGTCATTAGTATGCCTTGCAAGCTTGTTCCAGGGAATATAAATGCAGATGCTGCTGTTATTCAGCTAGAGTTTGAAATTACCATTGCTGAAAGTTTTCTGACAGAACACCCTGTCATCAGAAAATTTAAATCCATTTGAATATTGACATTCTATGTGCACATTCATATTGCAATTTGTCTAGGAGAACCGTTTAAACCATAGTGTTTGGATAAAGTCAAAACACAGTATTTTGAGTTCTTTTATTTATTTTGAAATTACTTTTCTCTTAGAAATATGCTGTTATAAACAGTAATAAAAAGTTGAAACAAATTTAAGTCTGTTTGACCTTGAATGACACATTTCTTCAGGAGCCTATTTCCCACCCTGAATGGAAAAGTCATTATAAGATCACAAATGTTTTGAAACCTGCCCAGCTTTAGACAAAAGTTCAAGGCTGCTGGGAGAGTGTAGGACCAGGGCACAAGGGCACATTGCTCATCTGCCCCTTAGGAGGCAACCAGAGCTACCTACATGATCCAGAGCAGAGAGAAAGCAGAGTGGAAAGCTAACAAGATGGAGCACACCCAGCCCACACTGCTTGGAAGAAAAGCATAGAACAAGGAAATCCCCATGTTGTGCCCAGTCCCTTGACAAGGTTGTATTTGCAGGGTTGGGCTTGAGCCCAGCAGTCTGTTTAGGAACAAATGGCAGAGCTGTAGTTACCTCCCTTGGGCAGAGGTCAGTGCCCCTTTACTGCTTCATTAAGTGCAGTTAAACAGAGTTTACAAAGAAGCTGCTGCTTTTGGTTTTGGGTCTCCTCTCTGGCTGTCTTGAAAGGATGAGTAATGATTTAATGGGACAGATTTTATCTTCCCAGCTGTATTCACATCATCATAAAGGTGGACTGCCTTTTATTCCCACTTGGCACCTTTATCCTATCCTTTAACAATCTTATTCATAATGATGTGAAAAGCATAAGAAATGTATTCCACATTAAAACCACTGTAAAATGATAACTAAAAGAGCTGAGAGCATGTTAAGATACTCATTAGAGCTAGCTATGAAACTATTAAAGATTCCTTTCTACATGGATGTAAAGGAGTTGTCTTTCCACTGGCACATTTATCAGATGAAAAAAGAATGCCGTGGAACTTATTCAGACAGATTCATCTACATCAAGTGACATGTATAATTACAAAAAATGGGTATTTACAAGTTATCTGGTTTTTACTGGAAGTATTAAAATCAGGACATGCTCTGACTTTCTGAGCAGCTTCTGCTGTACTCCCTTGAAATGGGATTTTAGGCAGTGTCATCAGAGACCCATAAAACTTCAGTGTTAAAAGCACACAGAAAAAAATGAACATTCATTTCCACATGCTGTTGAAACCCAGCTAAAGATGATCTAAACTTCTGTAGCAATGTTCTAGCACATGGGTCACAATTGCTGGGTTTAACTACCAGTATTTCCAGTCAAAATGCTTACTATTAAAGTAGTAAAAATTATGCTTTTATAAACCAAAATTCCATTTACTTTCAGTCAAAGGCTTGTTTACTGACACACCCTCCTTGCAACTGCAAGACAATAGCTCAACACAGGGTATGGGTTTGGTTTGTTTAACCACTAAGATCTCAGACCTTCTCCTCACCAGAAAACTAAGAGAATTTCAATGAAGTTGGTGGCAAAAACACCTCTCCAGTTAAAATATATATATAAAAATAATAAAAAGCAGATCCCTTGCTGTGATTCAGACTTCTTTTATTTTTAACCAAAAGAGAAAGCCTTCCACTTGAGATGTGTTGCCTCATTGCTCTTCACTGGGCATCAAAGCATGCCATCTCCCCTCAGTACTACCAGCAATGCTCTGCACCACCCTGGAGGAAGCTCTACTGTGGACCAGGAAGCTCAAGCTTGTGTGGAAGGGCACTGGCACAAGGACATATCTTGGTTTTCAAAAAATGAGACTTAGTGTAGAGGGGGTTTAAGGACAGCTTGCAGAGGCCAAGCTAAATCCATGCAGCAAAAAAGGGTCGGCAGCTATGAAGTTCTGGATATACATTACCATTGCTCCTCAGCAGGAAAAAACACAGAGCAGCATGATGCCACTGCAGCCCATGGACACTCCAATGAACTCTGATGGGAAACTGGGGGCTGACCTTCCTTCTGGCCCCTTTCAGCAAGGGCATCATTGTATTCCCAGCTGCTGCTTTCTCTCAGCACTAAACCCCTCTCTACCAGCCAGTTGCTCCTGTGGGCAGGAGATAAATTTGGCTTCTGGCAAACAGGCTGCCCAAAGGAATGTCTGGACCATGCCAAAACTGTGGTTTGTTATTTCCAAGCCATGTTGTTAGACATGTATTTTCATGTCTAGCATTGTGTCCCTTGCCTCCTGCCACTGCCCTCAGTCTGGCATTGCGAGCTCCCCTGCTGCCACATCCCCTGCCTGACACCAGGCCCTGGTGCTGAGACTCACAGGTCATGGTTTCAAGGTGCAGCATGCAGCAGAAGAAGTCAGAGAAGCCCATTCTCCTGGTACTATCACCATACCGCAAGGCCAACAAGTGCAGGAGCTGCTCATTAGCTGCCAGACCTGTGGAGGGAAGAGGAACAACAGCAGTGGAGACACACTGCAGGGTGATGGACTGTCTCTGATGGCCTTGTGCACCCTGAAAAGAAGCTGGGGCCCTCTCTCAGCACTACCCCCCCCCCCCCCCCCCCCCTCTCTGCTCCCCCTCCCCCCTCCCGCACATCCCCTCTCTTCCTCTGGCCGCGT